>JAHZNA010005216.1:0-22043 GCA_027743935.1 Sinodicranocentrus sp. ZH6 | reverse complement strand
AAGTCTCCCTAACAATATTTAAGGTCTCCTTAAAATTTTCTGACAAGAATACCAAATCCGTAAGGTTATGTATCCCTGACACTTAATTATCGAAAAAGGAAGAGACAGAAATATAAGCCTATGTTACTGTAAAAAATCGTTTGACTAAGTATTAAAAGTTTGTCGCTTAATTCTTATCTTCCAGTAATTTGAAAAATTAGATTTCAGTATTATAAGCTCATGAAATTATTCTTATTCTTTTATTTAGACATTTTTGAGTAGACTGATACATAATTTGTATAATGTGTTACGTAAATATTTACAATTAGTATTCTCGATACAAGTACAGTTTTACAGTCTTGTAACTTCACTTTATACACATTACGCTTGGTTTCGTGGATATGATTCGGAAGTTCGATTTTGAAGTCGAGGTAGAACATATTTATATCCTACATAAAGTATGGCCAAAAATATAGAGAAAAATACGATAGTCACTGCAAAAGAAAATTACAAAATTACAAACAAGTGTCACTGCAGTATTGCTTCCTTTACAATTATCATCGCATGAGGGTCGATCAGCGGGATCTTCATCAATCCATATCCTTTCTTCCAAGCCAACTGTTATGTGCCCTAATGCATTGATGTAATTTCGCAAGCAGACATCGTCAAAGCCTAAATCAATAAGGAAGATACATAAATGCGCAGATCTAAATCTAAAATATAAGCGAAAAATGTAGTTGGCAGTTTTCAAAAATAAGAAATTATTTGTTTCATCTCACCAATGTTTGATGTATTTGAGACATCTGTCCAAAAATCGTTTGTAAAATTATACACTCCTCTAGATTGACGTAGAAACGTTGGGATCACTAAATAATACTCATTGTCATTTTGCAAATCACCGAGTTTTGGAACGCCACCTTCGTGATGTGCAATTCTAACGCGCGTCAATTTTGGGCCACCGTGTCTGGTGTCGTAATAAACTTCGAGCCCATCTATTCACATCAAAATTCATGTTCAAATGCATCTTTTAGTGTGCCTGCAAATATTTATAAAAATAATTAAACTCTGGCACAAATCGAAATAAACCTTACTAGAAACTTGTAAAAATTGTCGCCAGTCCGGAACACCCGCTGCAGTAGGATTTATTCCGCCTGCGCTGGCCTCGAAAATTCGCCGCAAGTTACTTCCAAGAATTTTCACTAGGTGCGCCCGATTGTGATATGGAAGCCACTTGTGAATATCGAAATTCGAAATTTTCGCTGATTAAGAATACAATACACCACGTCTATATTAAACATCAGCAACTAGAATATTCATTTTCAAATTGAAACAACAAAAATTGTCTACCTGTAGCTGGCACTTCATCTTCAAATAAAGCTCCCCCATGCCAAATCGAATGCAAAGGAAAATTAAGACTCTCTTCAGAAGCATTCAATGCACAGTGTACCATGGAATCAGCAACTAGATTACCGAGATTGCATTCTTGTCGCCAGCAAAGTTCCCCACCTTGTAATGTGACACGTGTTTCACCAACCTTACTTTTTTTATCGTCGTCAACAGATTCTTTCCATTTGTCGAATGTTTCACTGGCCATAACACCTTTTGTATTCACTGAACAATATAGACGTAAACTTCAGCTAACCTGGTGGTAATGTAGTAGTTTAGATTGTAAAGAATATATATGTATATGGATACGTTTAGGAGGAGTATTCGTGACTACAAGTTTCCCTGAAAGTTTAAGCAAATTTCCAGTTTCAGTATCAAGTCCCATGCAAAGTTTTCCTATACTTGATCCATACCTCCCAGCAGTTGCAATGAATCTATCTTTGTATGGCATGGGATAGTCATCTTATCCAGTAAAAAGTAAAAGAATTTTAAGGTATTCAGAATGGCACGATTTCACTTGTATCAAAGGCGTTTGCATCATACGTTTCATTATCATTATCAGTTTCCTTACCTGCCATGATTTTGCTGTTGCCAAACCCCATTCCATAAATTACCAATTTTACTTGTGAGATGGCATCCAGAATTGCCTTAGCATATTCTAAAGTTCCGTCCCCTAGCGCTATGAATGTATGAATGTTAGGATTGTCATTTACTACTTTATTTATGCTTTCAACAATCGGACCAAACTTCAAATTTCCTGGTAATGACAGTTGCTGAAATAATTTTTAAAAACAGCAGTATTACTGAACTGATGGTAAATGATAACTTCGTTTTCGTGCAACAATTACTAACATACTTCCACTGTCGGATTAACGAATCCAATTACTCCAATTGTGTAATTTGTGACGTCAAATTTGCTTATTATGACACTTTGAAGTTTGGGCACGTTACTACAAAATCGTGATTCTTCCCCACTAGTTGGTTGGCCGTTGCATGTGTTCGCCAGTGTAGCTGAGAGAATCTTTTCTTCCATGATTCCAGGTCCAGGAGGAGCAATTGGTACATTAAGTTTTACGTACTGGTTAGTCTGAGCTAAACCAGCACCGAACTCCTTCATTCCTAAAGCCTGTTTGATTTCAACATTCATTTTTAATAATGTCATTCATAATTTAAGACATAACATGTAAATACAGTCTTCCTAACTATGAACTAAGGACTTTCCTTGAATATATGATTTCATAACGTGTCATTAATTGTAAGTAATGAACATGGAAAATGGAAAACAGTGTATTTATATCTTTTGGAAAAATGTTTTAAGCGCAAGAAGTCTTATAGAAGGCTTGCCATTGCGGTAGGATTGAAGTGTTCATTAACGAGCTTTCCATATTCCTCCCACGAATTCGACTTTGAAGACAGCCATCCACTTTCTCCCCCAATGAGATTCCCACTGCTAAATCTCAGAATGTGACCATCAATTACATCTTTACAATTTTCGTCCTTTTCGTAAATCCAGTGAATCATATTAGCAAGACCTCCGACACATGTGCTAGTTTTGCATGGAACTGGAGCAGAAGACGAATTTGATGTTCCTGGCTTTATTTTCACCGAAAAAAACAAGTTCAGCACGAGTGTAAATCTTCAAATTTTAATCCGCAATAAGAAGTTACAATAGGTCAGCGGGAAAGTTGTGTAAATCAAGTTTACCTCAAAGCTTTCAAGTTGGCCGCTAACATCGTTCCAATGATTTATTACAATTTTAATTGTCTCCGTCCGAGCCTCAAAAGTTAGCAAAATAAGGAGAACGAAGGACTTCAATTCTAAGCACGGGTACATTTTGACAGAATTTATTTACGTAGCACCAGCGCGAAGGAGTCCACAACTGTTTCTGTTCCGATTATTTCACATCCGTGCACATTATGTGAAGAACACATATCGCCAACTTATTGGTTTTCAAGTGTAATGTAAAGTACAACACAGGTTATCTGTATCGTTATCTTATCTTTCTACATTTTTTTTCCTGGATCAGTCAAGCTTAAGTACTCGGCAATCTGTAAATAAAGTACTTCGCACGATGTCAGCAGACTGCACGACCATACTTACGTTACTAATTCGCAAAAATTAAGTAATATTTTAGCAGGTGTTTTGGACAATTATAATTAAGTTTTTAAATACAAGAACAATGTAATGAAAGTTTGATATTATTACTGGCGTCTTGCTCCATTCGATGACTGCACAATGCGAAGAAATAACATGTTGATTTTAGCAATATGGTAACCCCATATACTCCTCTTAATGGTAGCTTATCTGGTAACTTTTAATACCGTAATGAAATTGCTCAATCTGGTAGGATAACTGATCAACGAGTTCATGATATGAGCATGATCATAATACTTATAGTTTCACATGTATCCCAATCCCATCAAGCGCTCCACATTTGCAGCTAACTATGGATCTATTATTAAAGCAAATCTCTTTATTTGGCGTTCGCTGCTTAACAAAATTGTCACGCCCCAGTTCAAGTCCACCCACCCGCACCCATTAGTCAGCATAATGATAATCATGTTTTGTGGCAACACAAACTTATGTCAGATAGTGCCATTACTAAGGTAGACACCTTTTTAAATGAAAAGGCGTAAATCATTTGTCATAATTTTGATGATAGTGATGATAAATATCCTCAAGTTAATGTGCACATTATGGAAATTGTAAAAAAGTATGTTTTTCGAATTAAAAGATAACCATTTTATTATAACATTTATAATATTATATATTTTAAGAGACAGGAGAGGAGACAATATTCCCTAGTCTTGATTCCTATGTAAATTCCTTGGGCAAGGTCGCCTAAATCGAGGAAGAATGTACACATACCCCACATACACAATTGCAAGGAATATTGTGAAGAAAGCAATCGTCACTGAAAAAGAGAATCGATAAATAGGTATGTGCACCGATTCGATTGAGACTCTTGTTACACAATTTTTAGTACAGATAGAAACTTACAAGTAATTGTTATTGCGGTATTGCTTCTTTTACATGTATCACAACCGACATGTTGAGTATCACCACTAATCCATATTCTTTCCTCAAATCCAACAGCTGGAAAGTAAAAAGTTTCAACATAACTCTGCAGACAGTCAGCATCGAAACCTAAATAAAAACATAATAAAAATGATGTTTAATTATGTGTGCTATTCAGTACAATTCGATAACATAACAGCCAATTAATAAAAAAAGCAACAAAGTAAACCAGTTATAATACCAAAGGTCACATTGTTAATAGCAGGTGCAATGGCAGTGACCCAAATCCCTTTCGCGAATCCGTATTCCCCTCTAGCTTCGAACAAAAAGGTAGGTATTACCAAGTAGTAGTGTCGTTCATCTTCTAAGTCACCAAGCCTTGGTACACCTTCAAGATCATGCACTATTCGCACCTTAGAAAGTATAGGTTTTGGGCCCATGTTATCATAATGTACTTCAATTCCATCTATAAAAACCGATTGTAAGCAAATCTTCGTAAGTCTAGCTGCCAATAAAAAATAATTAATGTTTAAATGCCATGCACAAAATTGTTTCTCACTGGAAACTTGCAAAAATTGACCCCAATCGTTGGTTTCTGCTCTCTTAGGATCGATTCCAGTTGCACTGGTTTCAAATACTTTCCGCAAGTTTTTTCCGGTTACCCTTACTAGATGAGCTTTGTTACGATATGGAAACCATTTGTGAATATCAAATTTTGAAATAGATTCTGCAGAAAGAAGAGATACGAAAAATATTCATGCATCGATATTTCAATATTTTAATTTAAACAGGAAAATTTGAAATTCTTAGTTTTTATCAAATGTTTACCTCTGGCAGGTATGGAGCCTCCAAATAATGCTCCACCATGCCAAATTGAATGTAAAGGGAATTCGTACAAAACCGTTGCCTGCTTTAAAGCGCAGTGCACCATTGAATCAGCAACTAGATTTCCGAGATTACACTCATTTTGCCAACAAAGTTTTCCCCCGTCCAATGGCACCCTTGTTTGACCAACAATTGAAGTTCTGGCTTCATTAATATCTCCTTCCATATAGGTAAAATTATTGAGTGCTTCCTGTCCTTTTCTATTTACTGTCGTACAACAATGTAATTGATTTAAATGTATAATAGTTCCCAGTTAGCAGAATACCCATAGTACTTACACTTTATGGATGGATACGCTACAGCTATCCGGTTTCCTGATGTCAATTTAATGTTACCATCGGTTGTGTCCAGCTCCAAAATAAGTCTGCCGATTGTCGCCCCATACTTCCCTGCAGTCGCTATGTATCTATTGCTGTACAAAATGGGATACTTTTCTGGAGAAAAAGAAATTGCATCGTTGGGAGATGGTTGTTAAAATATGTCTGTAGTTTATAGCAAATTTCTAATAAAAAAATATAATGCTAAGTACCTAACACGCCTGTGTCAGCATCGAACCCCACACCGTATATAACAATTTTGACTTCAGAAACCTCATCGAGTATTTCTTTAGCAATTTTTAAATCTCCATCGCCAAGTGCTATGAATGTTTTAATGTTCTGGTTTTCTTTTGCGTCTTTTACTTGTTCCTTAATGCTGCTAATAATGGGAGAAAACTTCAAACTACCCGAGAGTGAAAGTCGCTGGTAATTGCAAGGAAAGTTAGTTATATAACAAAGTTCTAGAATAAGCTTATTAATGAATCTCATGTACATGTTTTTAGTATAATTGCTTTTATATATAGGCATCCCTAATTTTTAAGTTGGGGTTTGTACCTCGACATTTGGATTGATGAACCCAATTACCCCGATTTTATAAGCAGATGAATTTCCATCAATAGTTATGTCAAGAACTTTAAGTTTCGGTAGAAGGTTGCAAAGAGTTTCTTCTTCACCCGTCATCTTCTGTTCACATACATTTGCAAGCGTCCAAGGGGTCTCTGCGGTTACGGTACTATTCATATACTCTATTGTTCTGTCTACACCTGCTTCAAATTCCTTGATTCCTAGCGCCTGCATAATTTCAGTTTGTCGTTTGAAAATGCACATTTTAATTTTATTAGCACTGCATTTTCTGCTTACCGATACGTGTGGCATAAAGTATTCATTGATCAGTCTTCCAAATTGATTCCAGCCGTTATCCTTTAAAAAATGTACCCAACCACTTTCTCCACCAATGTGATTGCCGCTGCTCAGTCTGTAAACATTATTCTCATCTATTCCTTGATCTGTATATGAGGAATCATCATGGATCCAGTGTGTCGTATACACAAGACCACCTATACATTCTGTTCTATTAACGGTTGTCGAACATGGGATCAGTGAAGGTTGTTTAGTTGACTCTGCCTGGATTTATTTTTATTATTATCTGTCTTGTTTTCGAAACAAATTTTCGATGGAGATGAATGGTAATATTTAAAATACGACTATGCCTTTTTGGTGTACCTTGTAACTTTCGAGTTGCCCGTTGACATCATTCCAGTGGGTTATCACAATTGTGACGTTGTCACCACAAACTTTATAAATGAATGAAAGTGTCAATAAAAATACGAAATCCGTACCCAAAAATTTCAAAGACATTCCCATTTTAAATTAGTACGTCTGATGTTCTACTTTTTTTAGAGAAAGTCCGTTAATATTTCGGAACACGAAGTGAATAAGACAATGCGTTTTATAAGCAAACGTAAACGATGAGGGAGAGGTTGGAGAGTCACGTTTCTATAATAATTATTTATGCTTGAATTTGAAGAATTGTTTAATTTTATTTGACTGTACAGCATCAAGCCTTTTTAATAAAGTAGTACAGTTAAAGAAACTCATAGATTAAAATCACCCAAAGACTGAAAGTCCGATCAGATTATGTATGTAAACCAGTCCTAAGTTAGTTGCAGCAACTGAAGTTTATGTACATTAAGCAACTTTTCCATTCGTTCGTATATTATTATTGTTATTATTGCATGACTATGACAAGGAAAAAATATGGTATTATAAGTAAACCTTTTGGCAAAAAATCCCATTGTACGTATATCTGCGTTATGGACATAGTCTGTGTGAACCGCGCAGATGGATGTGACATTACGAGAAAATTAAGCATGTCAGCATGTGCAGTAATGTGCACACACGTAGTATGATGATAACCGTGTCAAAACCAGCTGTGGCCAATTTTGCATTAAGGATTCCCATTGTATTTTTTTCAATGAAATTTGGAGATCACGATAAGTTTTAAAAATATGTTTTGATGGGCTTCGACGTGATATGATAAGCAAGACAATTCGCAGACCATATAATTTCGTCGTTACTGCGGTTTATCCGTACAAACCAGTCTTTAATTTTTATAATTTAGTTGAGGTAAATTAATGTATATGTGGTATGCAAATTAATTATAAACCTCTCCTAATTAAAGTTATATTTGCATTTAATTAGATTTGTTGCAGGTATTCAGTCATAGTAAAACACACATTTCGTGTCAGAATCGTAAATCCCAATCGTTCCCTTTCGCTTCTATTCCCGTTCTTTGTATAAGTATAGCTGCTAGCTGACCTATGGAAAATGGCTTACTTTTACTTACAGGTAATTCATGTAAACGTACTATACATATTATTAAAAATATACCGTATTTATGTTTGTCAAAAATGTAGTAAACCAATAAGATATAATAAATTCATATAACATGTATGCTGTTTGTAATTATTATTGCTTAAATTGGTATAATAGTAGATCAATACAACCACGTGCATCAAACTGTTAACCGCTGTAATTTACAGGTACAGGTAGCCAGAGCCACGTTCAGTAAAATAATTTCCATGATTGAGTTCCGCCTTTATTGAAAGGCGACCACTTTCTTTTAATGCGATGTTGAGTGTCACTTCGATTCACTGAGCTGTCGGTACGTTCTACAAATTTCATTACTCTGGATTCTGCATGCTCTACCGGCGAGTTCTTGACAAGGATTGACTTTGGCATATTGGTTTTTGTTTTAATATGGGTTTTTTCTGTGCTCTGATCTACAACGTCATTTCCTAGGTCAATTCCTCGTTCTGGGTTATCTGAAAATTCAATAGATCTTAGGCGGTACAGAGGTTTTGGCTTTTGAGGTTTGTATTCGGCAAAGAACTGATTTGCTTCAAGAATTTCATGATCATTTGTTTCCTCAGGTATGGCATGTCCTATCACGAGTACTCCAGGTTGAATAATAGGAGCAAATGAGTGGTCAACATGAAAGAGATTGGGGTTAATCCATGGTGTTGCTGGCCTGCATTTGAATACGCTTGATGGAGGTAAAGGCCATGCACTACAAAAATCAATAGAAGTTTTTTGGAATAGATATATCTACACTACACCTGATGCCGAAGCATGCGCCTGAATGTTTTCACCGGAGAAATTAATTTCGTTAGTGACTTAGTGTAAGATTTCCTTAAAATGAGGCTCGAACTACACACTGTTACTGCGCAAGACTGCATAATACATTCGGGCATAATCAGTGGCCATATTTGAATTAATTGTTTATTTACGATTATAGATACTGATCGATAGCTGAAGCTTTATAAATTAACTCGTAAATCTCTCACAATAGCCAAGCAATGTCCCATTTGTTTACGATTAAATTAAAAAGTAAATGGCCAATTTTAACCTCCATTTTAGCTCGAAAAGCCTATAGAAGTTTTTTGATTAGGTCATGTCATGAATAAATGGAGATATTTTATTCCGGTCTTACGCTTTTCCACTCGACCCAAAGGTATTATTACTAGTCGAACTTGATCCAGTTGGCATGATGCTTATTTATAATAGAAATAGAGCAACGTACATTCACGAGCTTGATGTGGAAATGGAATAATATTTATAACTAAAAGTAACAAGATCAAACTAGCAAAAACTAATCATGGCTGGTCTTTAGGATATTACACTGGTTTAAGCCATGAGTTAAATTGATTGGTTCATTAAAAATAGTTAATGTGTAAGTACTTATTATGCGCATATAGATTTATTCATGGTCCTAGACGATTTCTTATCTGATTATAAAGATTAGCAATAAAAAAGAGTTAAATAATACGATGAAAATTTATGCGTTGAGGCTCAAGCATTTCGGCTGATTTTGGCAAATAGAGCTAATCTTAAACCGTGAGATTATAATGTACTGATAGCGCTTAATCTTAATCCGCACTGCCGATGAGCATTTTGTTCTCAGGGGAATTTCAGAGAATCGTTGTGGGTTGTTTCTCTCTTGAGATTATATTTTACTGTTTAATGATAGTTAATGAATTTAGTTATAACACCAGTGACAAACTCCAAACGTTTTGCATACAAAATCTATTCGGTTTGCTATGCTTTAACATTGTTATAAAATATGTGATGATTCAAGGATATTCGAGGAAAACATTTTTTATTATCTGTCAAGCTTTCGGCATTACTATTGCCTTCATCAGGACATTAAAACGAAAATTGAAACATTGAAAATTGGGACTTGAAAACTTCAAAAAATGAAAATATGACAATATTATAGTTTTATGAATAGTATAAAAATCTATTTCAGTATCCTAGCGAGATTTTTCTTAAAAAATGGAACTAGTGTTGAGCACCAGATTGAGTTGATTGTGATTCCTTTGTTCGAATTCATTTTTTCATCTAAGGATCTAATGTAAATATAAATTGTTATAAAATACAAATCTATAAAATAAAATAAATGTTGGATTCACTTCCTGTCAACAAGTTCTTAACCTTTGCATAATCATTTACAACCATGAGATAATGCATCAGGTTAACTGCTCGCAAATTACAGATAGTGATTCCGGTATCCAGTTGGACTACTGTAACATGCAAATGAAATCGTGTAAACTTGATAATGAAATTCATAAATTTTTTCTAAACGTCTAATAACGCAGCACATGCAAGTGATGCAAGTATTTCATTCATGTCAAACCATATAACCTTGTGAAATTTCAGAGGGTAATAATGGTTTCATAACTGGTCATTTTAGCAATACCTACACACTACACACTACGCAAAAATGTAAAAGTATAAGCATCAAGGTACAAAATTAATCCCCTTGGCCGTGGTAGGATTCTTTCTACAATTTACGCGTAGTGAAGGCCATTACGTTTATTCAAATGAATTACAGAAGATGACGAATGACTTACAAGTTTGTGTCATCATATGTCGATTACAAAACTGTATACCTCTAAGGTATGAGTATGAATTGATGAATATATTGACAATTAATATAATGCAACAAGAATTAATTCAATGAAGGTTTTAGAATCAAATTTTTCGTAACAAAACTACATTAGAGCGGTGGATGGTGCAGGTGCACTTGACTGCATATGCTTTTTTTTAAATTACTCTATTATTTATTTATTTCCATTATTTGCTATAGAGCATTTTATGAATGAAGCATAATATTACTTTAACCGTTGTGAACTTACTTTTGCCTTATGTTATTATTTTTATTAATATGTACTTCATATTTTCTACATAATTATTATCATGAGCATAAATTGAAACCTACCTCAATTTGCACATTCCCTAAGTACTTCCTAGACCTTGTGTTCAAATTATTGGAAACGTGAAAAAGCAAAAGCTTCAATGCTTTCAGCGTTATGCAATCTATGCTTATACAAGGGTGCAATCACTATTCACCGCATGCCAACAAGTAGGTTTGCAAATCTTGAATCTGCCCCAGGATGCATGTTACGTGTGCATCGAAGGAGCAGGATAAAGATAACTAAAAAACTTACTCTGCATGAAAAGGTTCACAAGAAGTTTTTTTCGAGAGTACCTCTTCATACATTTGTACATCTTTAAAAACAGCATCCACAGGATTAGCAATCTGAAATGCTGGCTACCTATGCTGAATTGCGTTGTACTTTGACATTGGCGGCGATCTCCGGCAACCAATTCTCGACAACACGGGTAATTTAATTACTGGATTATCATGCTACTAAAACAGTTCGGTTCTAGAATCCTCATGTAGTTCTTACTTTTTGATGTAAACTTACATGAGTGCGACTAAAAAATACGTGAAATTTAGCAGTTGCACACAATATAATGTAAAATTACACGATTTCTAACTAAATTCCATTATTATTATGCTTACAAGCAAAAAGAATAAATACTGTGAAGAGCGTGGATTTTTAAGCAATACCTATACTGCAACAAGGTGCCAGAAGGAACCTGTTTTGATTTGGTGACTTGTGTGTACGTGTGTGTGTGTGACGTGTGAATAATACAGACATGCCACCGAACGAGTTTGTAAAGCATGTAAGATTTCAGTCAGTGTGTATGTAACTGTGATGACACTTGTGATTTGATGGGCAATGCAATGTAGTGAAATAATGGTTAACAATGCCCTTTTTCACTCACATCAAGCAGTGAACCCGTTAGGAAAAACTCAGAGGGAACATTCCACCTTGCTATTTTCCGAAATACAGATTTAATTTTGTTAGTTAGCACTTTTAGTAAAAAGGGCATTTAGGCATTTTTAATTTTGAAAAGAGCAAGCCGATAAGTAAGATAATAATACTGGACGACTTTCATCAATAACGTGAGCGATTGGTGATGATCAAAGCACTTAATTTCAGAAACATATATATATATATATATTTAAATTGAATTGTTGAATTGAATTAAAACCCGATAATCTTTCCCGTTTCACATTTCACAGACAAGTCTTTTACACATTATGTTGTGACATCGTAGAAGACAGCGAGTTTAGTTTATATATTGGCGTTTTATCTTTTGGACCGACACGCCCACACTGTGCCTGATTGCTGAGTTTGCCTATTGAAAACGGAAATGCGGTGACACCCTAAAGCTACAACAATACTCTACAACGCACGGCGTTAGCGTCTCTACTTTTGATTGTAATTATTGCTTGACTGAACCTGACAGTCAATCAATCGGAATGGATGAAGAACGGAGAAATATAGGGAAGATGAATCCCACTGAGATCTTTATGAAAACATGCATTTTTATCGTCTCTATTCCGTGGTCTGTACCCTTGGCAGAAATTTACTTTGCTACACAAGTTGTGATAGCTATATTTTTAACCCAAATTTTCGAGCGAGAATTTTTTAAGAAAAATTTTACTCGACAGTCTACAGGGGCCATAATTGCAAGCTGAATAAGTTGTTGAACTCCACCTTCCATATACTTTCAATTTATTTAAATATTAAACTGTTCTAATTTACGATTTTTTCATCTGGATGCACGTTGATAATACTGCAATAATTGTCTTACTATATTTTTGACAACACTTCGATAATCTCATTGTGAAGTTGAGTAACTCTTTTTGAACCTGCTGATTGTATTCAATTAAGTTTTACATCTTAGCATCTCCATTCGTGAACGTATACATACAAATACATACTCGAAAGTCTGAATTCTATGAAATTGTTATGGATCCCCGGATTTATGTTACAGAATAAAAACTATAACTTTGATGTATATAATACCGTATTCACCGTGTTCATAAGATGCGTGTTTCGTCATAAAAGCGACTTCATCAGTACATCAACAAATTCTCTGTCGAAGGTCTACTGTAGGGGTATTGTTGTCCCCAAACCTATACCCAACTTCAAAGTCTTGGCATTTTTGATGTAAGATGAGCATTATGTAAATATTACACAAGCATTCTCGTAAATTTGAAATTTAATTTTTATTCAGTATACAAGCATTGCTTTAAATACATTGATTTTTATAGAATTCTTCACACACACGCCAAAATGTTTAACGCCCTAATACTATCAACTGTACTTAAATTACATACGTGCAAAATTAGAAGAAACAACAAAATATTAAAGTAATTAGACAGCTTAAATCAGGAGCCAATTCTAATACTGTTGTTCATGGTACTGGAGTGAAACTCCTCAATATCAGTTGTAGTTAGTATCAAATTGTAGCAGCCACAAAACAAAATTTGGTTCCGTAACATAACTAACAAAATAGTTTTGTTACATTCGTTCTACTGTCAACAGTCTTCTACTGACAAATTAATTGTAAGAAATGTAGCTAATTAAGATATGGCTCAACAATTTCATATAATATTATTTCAATGTGCATAGATATATTTTATTATTCTTTGGATGCGAAAATATTGGTTGAAATCGGATACAATTCACACGTAACAATGTGTTCAGTGTTCCAGCATGTACATTTCAATGAAAGGATTCATTCGTCACACACTAAGAATTCTTTCTAACGACAAAATTTGAACTACAGAACACACTCATTTCTGCAGAAGTAATTAATAAAATGGAATACAGCAAATCGTAACGTTTTGTTTTACTTACAAATAATTTACTTTTCATAACACACTATTGCACGTTGATCCATAGCAAAGCAACTTAAAATTTAGAATTAAACAAGGAACTAACATTCATTTTAAGCACAGTCAGAGAAAAGCTATTACTTGAGAAGATGGATGACTTTTGAATTACAACAATGCCATATTTTATCCATCCAAGTTGTTGTTCAGTTGATAGTTTTGGAACCTTCTGCGAGAGTGAGAACATATTTTCAAACGTTTCACATGTGTGTAATTGTCATTTTCTGAATTCATCTAACCACAACAGCGGGATTAGGGTTTAATCATAATCATTAACACATGCATGCGAGATACATGCTATTATCAGATAAAGAACAATTAAAAATAGTTCACTCTTGATTTCCTTTCACGAAGTACACAATCAACATACAGCTAATTGTTTATATATGTAAACTTAGGTAGAATACAATAATATCTATAAGGATTTCATTCTGTAGAGATTTATTACTCCACTATTTTACGTTCATTTAAATATTATAAGTTGCTTCCACCTAAATCATTGCTGTATCTTGTAGTGACGTAGTCAGCAGCAAAAGTCAAATCACAAAGACACTGTTGAAGTCCATTAAGATGATGATGGAAGGTGTCAGCCATGCTATGGGAATACTCTTCCTCATGTTCCGCTTCCACTCCAGAGTCTTCATTGAGCTCAGAATATTCTGTAGCGAACAAAGTATGAATTAGCGACTCTTTCTTTCAAGATAACTTTTAAAGCATTTTATAGTTAGTTAAACTTAAAGATCGTGAAGTGTGTGTACATACCTGTGTCGCTGGCAGATGCAGATGAGGTAGTGGATACAGTAGAAGGCCTACGAGCATGACCCTTAACTTCTGCCGGCTGGGCTTGTGAGACTTGAGACAGGGATGAAGTGCTACTGGCAGAACTGCTAACTACGGATGACGCAGAAGAAGATGTAGAAATAGTATTTGATTGATTAGAAGTGGCTCGTTGACTCTGGTTCTGGCCTTGAGTTCCCCACATCAGGTTATTTTTTACACTGTTGAGCATACTGTAGAACTGGAAAAGGTCCGTTCCATTTAAACTGGCGAGAAGGCGCTTACCAGCAGCAGCCTTATCAAGTCCAGCAGCACCTGATTTTACTGAATGTCCATTAGAAACGGAGACATCTTTCTCATTGGACTGAACGATACTGTGATCAAATTTGACATCCATCAACCGACAAGGAACCAAGATGGTTTCATTCATATCTTCAACCGTTTGCACGAAACGCTCCATGGTGGACAAAAGACTGCCATTTGAGTGATTTGCCTCCGGTTGATCCCATCGGTTCTGCTTGCGACGAGCTGTGGCAGATTGATTGCAACTGGATGATCTTGTTGACGCACTATAATTAATAAACAACAGTATTCCATTTAAGCAAGGCTATTTTTAGAGTAGTGATAAGTCTGGTGTTAGCCGGTATTATTATCAAATAGATGAAATTGTAAAAAATTAACACTGCTTTTATCTATCTACCTATTTCTACCATCATTAACTTATTAAAAATGCATGAATTTCTAAGATCTAGACACTCTGTCTGTCCTTTGCCTAGTTTCACTTAGTCTACTTCTTATCATCCAATTACCAATTAATATGATACAAAGTTCAGGTTCAAAGTTGACTGGATAACTTGACTGAAAAAGAGGAGTATGTATGAGAGATATGAAAGTATATAGCACAGGAGCATGCGCATGTAGGATAGCGATAACTACAACTATGATTATAATTTTGTAAACTCACACAAAGTCGGGGACATTAATATACAATTATGCAATAAAAAATCAAAAAAATGTATGCATTACATACGCATCAGTTTTTGATAAAGTTGTTCCCAATATGTATGTGTACATTATATCTATGTACGTCATTAAATGAAACAATACAAAGGTCGTTCCTTTCTTCAGACGAAATGATACAGGAATGTTTAATCATCACTGCATTTTATTGACACGACATGAATTCATGATGAAGATAACAGCGTACACTGATACCACGCACGCCAACTCCACATGTATGTATGCATTGATGTATGATGATGACATCTTCAACGTACACTTCCCGAGAGAATGTTTACAAACACGCTTCCTATGACTGATGACAGGCGTTAACGTGGATAATTTTTATTCATCTGCTAGCTTTACTTAATATATAAATGCAGACAGGGCCCAAGCATAAGTAAATCGTTTTTCATACACTGTAGGGGCATATATGTAAAATGTCTGAAGGCTGATCTAGCCTTTTTATACAGACAAAGTTTAGGTGGCCATAACTTGTGTACATAATAAATGAATGTTATTTCCGCTAAAAATTGAACATTGCCCTTCGACCCCTATTTATGCTCATATGCTCTCTAAAACACGTACATGTTTCATGATGAATAAAGTACACGCTGGAAACTCACAGTAAATTTCCTAGATAAGAATTCTGTGAAATCTCTTCTAAAATGCACAAGTCTGTATAAATAGTTAACGACTGTAACTGGAAATGCCTATTACTTTAGTAAACATGAGGTAAAGGTAGCAGTAAGAAGTAGATCCAGTCCAGAGACTATTAACGTCATCACAATGTTCTTGTAAAACCTCAACCAGTTAACCAGTAGCCAGTAGGTAGAATAAAGTTGCGGTTTTTGGTAATGCAATGTGGTAGTGGGAGAATGAAAAGGTTCGCGTATGTATGAAATCATAAAATCCCATTATTTATAACAACGCTTTGTATTGGTGAAATTGTAAATGACCTGAGAAAAAGACTGGCGTGATGTCATGTTTCTGAAATAGCCGGAATTCCCAAAGTTTTCTTAAATTAAGCTGTTTAACATCTTTACACAATCAACAATATAACAAGCCATTCTACGTCCTCCATAAGTCATTGATATACCTTCATCATCATACTCTTCACATGATTTGCTACTTATAACACTAATGCGGATTTCACGTATTTGATGAAGATGGGAAAAGTTTGATTCGGGTTCACATCAATTAAATTTTGCCAGAAGCGGCGTATACTATATCGTTGAGATGATAGCCGACATATCCATCACAGTCCTCAGATAACGCCATACAGTATGATACTAAAAATGATGCAGGTATTTTTTATACTCTAGTTGAATAAACAAACACAATTATCAATTTACCACAAGACCGCCTTCGAAGAAATCCAACAATCCTGCATCTTTAAACTGTCAGATGGAAGCTTAGAAAATTACAGAAGACAATCACGGCAAATCCGAAAGAAAGAGTAAAATCCAAACTTGAGAAACAATTCTGTTTGGTGAAGAGCACGTTAGCTTTAGGGTAAGTGTCACAAAAAATATTGACAACTGAGGTTAACGCAACAAATCCAAACCAGTCATTCAGCATGCAAACAATGAAGAACGGATTTAGTATTGAAAGAAAGGGAATTCTCATTGTCTACTCCAATCACACACAGCAAGGACTCCTGTTGCTAATTGAAAAGCTCATGTAAATGAACTTGCACTTTTTAGAATTCCATCCAAAGTAAGGCAAAATCGAGTATCTTATCAAGTATTCTTTAGTTTGCTTGGTCACCAGGTAAATTCTTGATGAAAGCTACTGCACTCCAACAACAGCATCAACTGAGATTTGATTATCAAAATGTAGAAAAACTAGTCACTATGTAATATGAATAGTAATTGCTAGCCAAACTAAAAACACATAATTGCAAGTTTGTAAATGATTTCATCAACGAGTGGAATCTCGTCCTGTATGTAAAGCATAAATATCATACACTTTTCGCAATGGTATTCGCTATGACTTGAATTATAAACAGTAAATGTGAATTGAAATAAATGTGAAGGATGCAAGAGAGAAAGTTTCTCTAACGTAACGTCGAAATACGATTTTAAGTATGAACACAACTGTAGAATTGCGAGTGAACCAACAACAATGTAAAAAAATAGCGTAGTGTAGTATACAGAGTCAGCAAATTGTGCTTAAATGATAAGGAACATTTGTAAATGAAACAAAACTGCACAGCACAAAAGTAACCACTTCCGCAAATAGGATTTATTTTAGAGATTGGAATACTGATTTTAATGTCACATTTCCAATAGCAAACCAATATCATGTGACGTTAAGGGCAATGCAGTGGATTTCAAGAGTTGTAAAATGACGGACTGAAGTCACTTTCCACAAATTACAACGGATTTTTTTTGGCAGATTCTCTCAAACAAAAAAACTCAAACAAGTAAAACTGTTCGTGAGGAATTTTGAAAAGGACTTCTTCGAAGTGATATTTATTTATTGTTTGAGTTTACGTATTAATGTATAATATGCAGAAGAACTATGTAGGCTTCATGCGCCAAGATCTTGAACTGGTAATGTCGGCTGGTTGCTTTTTGAAACCGTAGTGTGAACACACGGCATTGTTGTTTCTTGTAAAGTGCACATTGAAACTTTTACAACGCTAAGACTGCACACACTTGCTCCACTTGCCTTCTAGCTAAAGAATGGTGTACGAACTGGTCAAGTCTACTAGGTTTTGATGTCTGTCTACTTAAGTTACTTTACGAGTAAGTTGTGAGTGCACTCTGTGTAGTACGTCAATTTCATACCTGCATTTAACCACCATACATTTGATCTTCTAGCTGTATATTACCAACCACCATTTACCTTATCCTGTATTATATGAATAGTATAGTCTACACGTATGTATATGCTGTACCGTCCATATGAGGATTTAATTTCTAACTGAGCATTTAAAGCACAAGTACTAGGAAGACGGCATTGTCTTGAGAAATACTATTACTACAACGTTTTATATATTTCCTTTAATGCAATAACATTAACAAGTTACGCACGCATATCGAAGCACCTAGTTAAATGTTAATCTCCAACTTTGTGCAGGGCTTATTAAATAAATGTGTTCGCAATGACTAGGATTATGCACATCTGTGAGCAATAAAGGGAGGTAAAAATGTTGTTAAAGGTTTCAGAAATACGTACCCTCTCATCTCTTCAGCCATAAGAATAAGTATCCGGCAACCTATATCGAATTCTGACTTGGCCACCTTCTTAAGATGCTAGGCATTGCATTGTTGAATTTCATTTAGAGGGACAACTCTGCTGAAGATGATGTGTATAACGCACGAGTAATATTCTAACATTATATGCTTGCTAATCCTTCATGTAGGCTCTATTTACTATCCCTCTGTTGAAAAAACTTTGCCTATATTGCGTTTTGATATTCATTCATGTGCATCAATCGTGCTCACATTACTTGCGCCTAAATATGAGAGACGATGAATGGAGCTCATACATGCATTTAAGTTTCTTAGACTTAAGCATAGTGACTTGCCCTTCGGTCAGCAAGTTTTCGATTCCTCGATCAACTATAACTTTCTACGCACAGATAACAATGCTATGACGGTAATATACTTTGGACTTTGAACCTAACCCTTACCCTATAATAGGCACAGGGTGGTTATGATTGAGAGGTTGGAGTCGTAAAGGATCTAAGGTTAATATGTGGAAGTTAGGGGCAAAGTACAATCAAAATGAATGAAGCGGAATGTGAAAAGTCACATTTCTGTAACTAACCTATAGCCACAATGCATTTTTTGCAAGTTTGGATTTGTTTGGTGGTAAAACTGACAAAAGTTGATCAGTAAATGTACTTTTAGCACGTATTTTCCAAATGTTCAGGTGTGGATATTGCACTTATTGGACTGATATTTACGCGATAACGTTGAGTTACGTTAGGTACAACTACGAACTACAAATAATGTCTTATTGCAATTCCTTACAATAATCTGCGATATTCTTTACATGCTGCAAGCAATGCACTTATGTTTACACACCTACAACAAGGCTAGCAAATAACCCGTGAAAATTTGCCATTCAGATTTTGTGTACTGTCAGACCATACACCCCTTCATTTCTGACCAAACCAGTTAGTTAACAAAATTATCATCATGGTGTATACAAAATACAAATCTGCTTAGCATTAGTTCATTCTCTATTCAAATGAATAGCAAAGTTCTACTTTGCACTGTTGCATTGACTATACAATATCACATCTTGAAGGTACCTACATTTCAACCAAAAGCTTGATAAATTCAAAGTGGGAGATGTCGGTTGACTTGACGCAATATTGACTTCCTTTTCTTTTCTCACGGTGAACATTATGCATTGAAGGTAAAGAATGTTATACAAAAAGAAGTGGAAATGTTGTGGTAATATGCCAAACTTTCCACAACAGTAAAGGTGGACTGTCTGCGTTTGCATTAATTTGAAGAAAGTAACGAAAGTGCTTTCAGGACTTCCTGCATGCCCATGTCTGGTTAATAAACAACCAGCAAAGTGAGAGTTAATCGTTTCGGGACGAACGCCGCCGGCATTAAAGGAGCCCTTTTGTAATACCTCTTACAAATTTGAGTATTCGACCCTGTCCTATTTTAAGAGTTGTACGCACAACGCAACAAAGCATAATATATATGCGCATGAGTATGATTCTCAATTCAAGTGACGGAGATGGGTAAGTTATTCTGCAAATAAGAATTTAAAGCTTAGTTGATGAAAAATAATCTGTCACTTGATTAAAGTTTAACTGTTTTGCAAAGAGATTTCAATGACCTTAACATTTCATAATCTGCTGTTATCCTATGGATTTATTAACTAACAATAAATATAGTGATGTTGCAAGTAAAAATGCAATCTGATTTAGTCATCTCGGCACCCGTATTTCACACATATAGTTTAAAAAACCTACCAATTATCACTCTACTAAGGATTTTTTATCACTGCACCCTCAGAACCCATTATCGTCGAAAATGTTGAGATAGTGGAAAGAAATGAGATAAAAGGATTGATTAGCAAGAACCCAAAGTCCAGAGATTTAGCTTTGACCTGAACAACCTCTTTCACTTTCATGTATAATGTCTTAAGTCTTAGTTTTTCGTCGCCTGATTCTACATTCTACATCTGATAAATTCCTAATCTCATTTTGTGGGCATCTTGCAACTTTTTCTTAAATAATTAAATTAATAAGAAAATAAATTAATACCTCATGAAACAACCACTATCCCGTCTGCTGGAGGATGAAAACGGAGCTCCAACAATTGCAGCTGATGTAAATGAGCTATCCATTTCGAAAGCCATTTTTGCTTCTTTTTATTTATAACCGAGAAACGGAACAATTTGGAGCGTTAGGTATAAAGAATTTGATGTGAAATATTCTTGGAACACATGACAAACCAGTTTGAATTACTAGGTACATTAATTGTATTGAAATTTCAGCAAAATAATGTACTTGTAGATTATATCGATTGTTTCTAAACAAAACTTGTCTAGATCATGATCATGATCAATACGATGTGAGTCTGAATTCTGAAAATGAAACTGCAGTTAAGTAGTTCATTTCCACACTGGGTACGAATGCAAGTAAAAAGGCTGCTTTAACCCACTCCACTCCCGGGGACAACAGCCGCAATCGGGGCAACGCCAGTGTATATTTACTAGACCCATTATATGCTACATATGTATATTTATGACTTGTGGAGTATACCCTATAAATGTGTAAGTGTAAAAACCCCCGAAATACGGTTCGGGGAAATCAGGAAACTTGCTACGTGATAAGATACGACACAGTTGATACACATATCCTACACTGTGCAAGGGTGCTCACAAGCATATGGTATGACTAAAATCTGCAAAGACGTATTGCAACTGTTCTCATTAATGTTGTGCGCCTGCTTGGCGTAAAATGTTACCCGATTCGGGGTACAAAGCAGCAAAAACAGTGCGGTATCCAGATTTTGTTGATGCTGTACATGGAATGGAGTATTATATTTATGTAGTAGCACAACAATTTCATTAGTATCGTATTAAGTATAATTCATAGTAGTTTTATGACGTTCAAGTAATATAGCATTTCATAGTTATTTCCTATTTTCCATGCTAATTTTCAGTGTAGCACATGGGTTACATTGCGATCACATCCTGAGAGCATGATTTCTCGAGGAGCCGGAATCAGGTTGACGGCAGTTTTTGTGAAAAGTTATTTTACATAGGTAGATATTCTGAGAACAAGAACAGCTTTTCGAGTTTATTTGAAATCTTTTGCTCAGTTGCCCCTCCAAATGATTCCATATAGATGTATGTCCTTGCTCATTACTCGCAGAAAATATATTGCCATACACAAAGTAAATGTGTGTGGGAGGAAAGTTTTGATGTGCTTAGCTAAGCAGTACAACCGCCAGCTCGATGTGAGTCTATGGTATAGTGTATTGTACTATAAGGGATTGTGTGATTGGAACACTTGATAAAAAGGTAGTTGGTAAATAATTAATTGATTGCAGATTTAAAAGCCACGGGTAAGGTTGCAGTGTTACTCAGGTATTGGT
>JAHZNA010005215.1:0-13135 GCA_027743935.1 Sinodicranocentrus sp. ZH6 | reverse complement strand
ATTTAACCTTATCCATCCATCAATTTTTTAACAAACAAGAAGTACTAAATACAAGGTAATACCTGTCTTGTATCTTTAAAGAATTCGTATGAATGATAGCGTGTATAAAATCAGAAAAAACTTTCAAAACCTTTGACTTTTTCAAAATGTTACAGAAAAACAAGTGAGCATTTCGGATAAAGAATTAATCGGAAACTTCACATACTGGTAACATCTTATATTATAAAAGAATCATTGATCATAATCACTCAAAGCAAACCTACACAGGTATATCGTATATTGTACAGTACAGTATCGATTACAGCTCTCACTTCAGTGATTTTTGAAGATGTATTATGTGTGGTAGTGGTAATGCGCTTTGGCTCGCTGACATTCTACTGACGGAAGGACTCTTTCTGATCATTTATAAGTGTAAGTTATCTACAATACGATAGGTCAAGTTTCTACAAATGCCGAACTAGATCGCACTTGTAATTCAAACAAAGTACATCGACTCAATTTTCTAGATTTCTACGGCATCAATCTTTGAATACCGAACCAATAAATCTAAGTCTACTTACCTTAACCTAGAAAATGCTACAAAAACTTGAAGATTATTACTGTTCTAGTATCATTAATTCAACCTTAAGATATTAACTCTCTATTTTTATACTTCTTTTTTACAAGCAAAATGGAGTTTACTACATATACAATATACGCACATGTCTACGGAAGCAATACATCATTACCAACAAACCGATTAATCTTCACACTTTGACTTATACAGTCAAAGAAATTCACTTACTTGAAGGTACATATTTTATTCACGTTTCGCTACAAATATACGATGCAGAAGGAATGTGAAAGTAGTACAGGGAAAACCGGGAACAGACTGTGAGAACTTCTCTGACGTTTTGTGGCAATACATCCTTTCAAGCTTTCTTCATGTATGTCCTTACTCTATAATCACGCAGTTGAGAGTATTGTGAAGAAAGTGGAGCACTTGAGGTGTTACTCCACAGTTAGTCAGCTCCAGCTCCTTCAAATTCCTCAAAGTAGACAAAGAACATAACGTAGATGGGGCAATGCTTGTGCAACCTATAAGAAAGTGGAAACACAAGTTGCAAGATTAATTGTAAAATTGCGTAAGAAAGCTCCACTCAAGTCTATTTGTTTGAGTTAATTTATTAAATTTAATGACGGAATTTAATGAGTAAAATTGTTGCTTATGAAGGTAATGTTTGAAAAAATATTCGTGATAGATTTTTGATCAAAATATGCATCACGGGTAAGTGTATCATATACTTTGATCAGTTTCACATAGTTTACATATTTTGTGTTAAAATGTTAAAAATGGTCTGTTAACCATAGGCAATATTTTCGTAAAAAACTGTTACATATATCATTTAAAAGCTTGGTATAAAAGTATGTATCTACTACGATTTCAATAAAACATTTATATAACAGTAACCAGCACATTATAAAAAATCTATTTGATGCGCATTTTGCAAGATAAAAATGGACAATGCTTACCCGCAAGCGAAAGATACTGAAGCCTTTTCATGGATATAATATGATGTACAGAAGCGTCACGTATGCTACACCATCTCAGCGACAAGACCCGGAGGCTAGACATGGTGGCCAAGTACCCAATCCCGAGGTCTGTTACAAGCGAACATCTACCAAAAATAGATATACCCAAGATCAATCAACATATGAAGAGCATTTGAGGATATTACATTGTTCAAGTTGTTATTCAGCTTTCTCCTCTACACTTTACATTTACGGCGTGTCAAAACTAACACATACATTCGAGTGCAACGCACTGCTGTGCAAATGTATTCCCATTACAAACTCCAAGTATGTGATTTCGATGAAAGAACAAGGAAACAACAGAGAAAAGAAATTAGAGCTATATACGTCGGGTCGAGCCCGGCGGGGTGCCGAAAAACAAAAAGCTATGTAACTTTAGCTGTTAGCTAATACTGTAACCCCTAAACTGGCTTTTTGTCTGTAGTTTGGAGATCTGATAAGACTGCAATACGATAGTGGACGTTCTCTTATAAAAAATTATGTTTGTCTGGTGAATCCACTTGTATACAATATTCCATTCAGAGTAATCGCGACGCGAGGAATATAGATGTTCTCTGTTTCCTTTGGGGGGTAAATACATTAAGATCGCTTTCTTCACTCACGCTGCCAGGTATGCCAACAAGTCTTTATTTAAACGACACAAGTGGGATTCAGATTCGGGGAGAAAAATACGCATTTTTCATGGAGAAAGTTAGGTAAGCATGTAGATGAAATGTTTGTATTTAAAAGCTCCATTTCAGTTGGGATCCACATACCTATGTATGTACATTTCAAACAAACACGACTGTGGTAAGTGTAAATCGACGATGACGACGGTGTGCCACGAAATATTGTGTGAATCTGAAAACAACTGAGTCTCATCAATATGTTCAAAAAAGTTGAGTTTATTCAGTTCACTTGAAACGGTTCTATCGATTTGAGACACCTACGTAAGCAAACTAATAAATCAAGATAATGTAAGCCCCAGGCTTGCATTCTGACACCTCTACACCTACGTTCAAAATTACGATATATTGGTATATGCACTCCGCCATAATAAATCTTTGGTCCAGTGAGAGTTTTATTGTGAGGTGATTCAGTGATGAAAAGATTTAAGCAAACATTCTGTGATTTCTGACAATTAAGTACTCTGCTTATAAACATATACATATGAGTGGAATTTGTAGCGTTTTGAGAGAACATTTTTGATAACGAAGTAGATTTATTAGTCTGGCTTTCAATCGTACACTGTTGATGCAAATACATGTTTATACAAATGAATGCCATATAGTACGTAAATAAAAAAGGTAGGGGAATCAATTATAACTAATGCCAAACCATGGAAATCATGGAATGAAGAAAGCTTTGATATAGGGTACCATGAATATATAGACCTAACGATGACGCCCACCACAGGTCCCCAAGTTCCTTATGACATTAATTTTCTAACAAGCTTTGTTCATCGCTTTTGCATAACATCAAGCTTGTAGTTACGTTTCATTTTCGTGTTTTGGTTGGGTTTGGTACGTCTACATAGTTTTTCCCCGAATGTACATTCTAATAGTAAGTACACAGGAATACGATATGCATTATAACAGAAGTCGACATTATAAGTTTAAACACAAAAAATAAATCTCTTGACTCTCAACACACATACATGATAAATTAGTCCTTTCCAAATAAATCTTCAAGCTACTCTATAAACATCCCTTCGGACCATTATAATTTGATAGAACATAGAGGAAAAAGTCATTCCAAGCTTTCAAACTTTTTTGCTTGTTAGACACTCTTAATGGCAGTGACTGAATGGGGGTTTATTTGACGAGAAAAAATATGCTATAACAAGAACTTGTCTCTAGTCTCGATTCACGAGCAAAAGTGAAAAGCCAAACATTCTGTTGCGGAGAAAGGGAATTCATTCTCAAACCCTTTTATAAAGTATATTTGGGCTCCGTGGGATGAAAACCCTTGTAACATACATGCCTAAACCAAAACTAAACGTACCTTCAGTAGGCATGAACTTTCTCCAGAATTATTAAGTACTTTCAGGTAATTATTTTCTTTGGTAGAGGAGAAAGATGAGGAAGTCATTAACATTAGGAAGGAAGACGGAAGGGACATGGTTGTGAAAAGACTTCATTAAAAGTTTTCTACTAAAATTCCCAGATCGATCAAATTACATCCTACGTACACATTACCAAAGTTTGGACACATGTGTCATTATAGAACATTTTCATGGTTGGCTGAACTGCAGAGCGGATACTATGTGTGTGTGTGTTGTATATGAAATAGTATAAATATATTGAAGAATATAAATATATACTGCATTCGGGCTTCCAATACTTTCAGAATCCAGGAATGTCTCCTCCTTACCTATCAAGTATTAATGTCTCCAAGCAATTCAGATCGCACGCAATACACTCCAGAGCAGCATCAGTTATACGGGGACACCAACTCAAGTCTAAAATCTTCAAAAGGTGATCCAGAAACTGTTATAACAAAATATAGCAATATTGCATCAAATCTTTTGAGCTATAATTAAACTATTTATGCGTTGTCCCCTGTAATATAATAACTTTTCAACGAATTTCGTAATTTCAACGAGAAACTCACCAATGTGGAGGACGGTTTGGTTGGTCAGCTCCCAACACGACGTGAGCTTGAGAGAAGTAAGTGCAGAATTGTTCTTGGGATTGAATGCAGCTAGGGCTGTGTCTGTCACATGATACGCCTGAAAAACAATATTTGCACAAGGGATATCATTAATAATGTGATGCTGCAATATGAATATAGCAAGAATGAACACACCACAGTGAACCCGGCTAATTGCAAGTTAGAAGAAACAAATTCATAATGGAATTATAGTAGCATGATAACATATATGTAACCCCAGAGGGAGAATGAATTTGTTACACATTTCCAGTGCACAAGAGTAAATTAGCGAGCTTGATAAACTTTATGTGGTACTACTGGACAACTTTGCCAAGTTCAACAAAGTAAAGGTAATCTAATTACATCCACGGTCAACGGTGTAAGAAACTCAAGCGCGCTCATTATTCATGCCCTAGCGTCATTGTGGAAAATTGACGAGACACCAGACAACGCCGTAGTAAATGTTTGACATTCCAGGAACTTTTACTTGGTGATTGTGGCATTTTATGTGCATACTAACGTTAAAAAAACTTCCAATGAAGGCATTAACGGAAATGAGCTGGTATCCTATTCTCATGCGTTCGCTTCGCACAAGCATAACAGTACTAACTATCGAGTGAAAGTTTAAAGAAATCCCATAGGTCTAAGCTAAACCGTGCGCAATAACAATTCCATTCAACTTCAGCAAACCAGGGTATGTATGCCAGGGTAGATTCATATATCAAGTGTCAAAAGGCACAAGGCATGAAGCATGATGTTACAATAAGTCTTGCTGGATTACAAATAACAGATTTCGATATAGCTAGTCGTCGTCCTAAACAAGGGAAAAACTTGAGGCAGAACTCTCTCTGTACTGGATTGGTAAAAAATGATTTCCCGGTTTATATTAAAACGTTCTTCTTGATCCCAGATTTTACCTCATATGTAGGTACATCCGTATAACTTAGAATATCCTGCGAATAGAGCTAAACTAATTTCACTGTTATGTAGCTTATTGAGCTTGGGAAATCCTCCAGCAGCTTTCTGCCGAGATTGCTCATCTGCTCATAATAAATTCAAAAGTTATGTTCTTTCTTGATGGGCTCTGCTAGACCTATCTCTTTCTATTCATTTTTCATCTTAAATTAATCCTTTTTTTAAAAGCTTTTCACTGCACGACCAAGCTCACGTCGTTAAAAATAATGCAATCCTCTCACTTAGTCCAGAGCCACTGCACATCGATACTACGAGAACTTATTTGACTATAACGTGACAATTATACAACATGCAAAAGCTTGCAGATTTGATACAGTATTAAGTCTTATACATTAATTTGAGTATTATATCAGAACGCTTCTCTAGTAAAAATCCATTACCATTAATTTTTAATTAGGCAGCAAGACTTGAATAGGGGATTTCAAGTAACAGCTTTTAGTTCACCAACCCTCAAAATATTATGTAAAAGTAAACGCCACTTCAACATCTTTGAATTGGAGTTAGCTTATAGGACGGAAATAAGTTTTTGCCCGACGAAGCCTCGCATCTGGAATATCGATATCGCCCACACGCCACACGTGCTGCATTTTGATGCGCATAATAGAGTTGATAAAGTTGTTCAAGCAAGAAACTGAAAAACTAATGAACGAAGAAGGAACGGAACCGGGTTCAATATTATATCTATCAAATAACATTCCGGTTTATTGGTATGCATGAACATCAGCATACGGTAGTGGTAAAACACTTTTCCTGAACGTGTCATTGTTAAAGAGAAAGAAAAGGGCGAGAGGGAATCTAACAAATCAAAATACCACAAAGCCCAAAGGAAGCCATTTCAATATTCATCGATTCGTTTGAGAATTAATGAAATAGAAAGCTACAAAAACGGCTAGCTAGTGCAGAACACATATAAGTAATAAGTATGCGTAGGTAGTATCTAATCAGCTACTGACTAGTAAGATGCGATATTTCGTTTCAAAACCATTAACATCGATATGGAGCAAGTAAGAAGGGGTTGCTGTTACTGCTAGAGAAACTGAATGTAAAATGTAGATAATAAATCTTTAACTCGCACACCGGAAAGCCGTCATTCTGTCTCTTATGATGGAACAAAATAACTACGGAAAAATAGGCTTGCCATTTTAATCAATATTTTTAAAAGGATTCTTTCATCTTTACTGAGAAATTTTGATTATCGTGGAACAAACTGAAAGAGACGAACTACGAACTTGCTATGAATCCTAATACTTACGTCGCAGGGGAACATAAGGTTCCGAAAAACTTGATACTGAGTAGGTACTTTATTGCAGCATTTACTTACATTCGTCATTCCATCAGTTCACAGTTTCCATTGGAATGTTCAAAGCGCAACGAATAGTGTGTGTAGAACCAGTTTTCGGAATGAAAGGAACTGAGCTCAGTATGTGTAACCAACATAATATCAACTATTAATAGAAAGTAAATAGCTTCCTCAAGGGCTCAAGGCCTTACTGATGATCTTACTATACATGCCACCAGCTGTGTTTTTCATCGAAAGAACCAACAAGAGAAAACTACATACCCGTCTTAAATTAAATACCAGAGACCGATAGCCTAATAACATTTATAGTTGGCATATGCTGGCGCAGTATGCGACTGCTATTAAAAGCAAGACAATTTCTATCCAAAAGTACCATAGGTAAACATATTGCACAGGAACTGGCACAAATTGCACTCTATATTAGTAGCTATGTACGTAAGAGTGTATTCAATAACTATCCATTTTATATCTACTGTTATTATCATTGTAATATCATCCACCGACACAATCATGTGAAGAGTTTTTCATTCATCGAGGGATCAGCATGGCAAAGGTGAGCTGCGACAATGTTCTAATTTCTTTGAAAGCATTTGCTTCAGGTATGCCAGGAAAAAGTTTGGTCTGGATTTATCAACATATGTCAGCTTCATGTGGCCTACTACAACCTCGAAAAATGCCATCTAGTTGACTCCCAACCTTATGCTTTCTAATATGCATCATCCAACATATTTCATTTCACTAAAATAATGATCTTTCTCTAACAGACATATGCACAATTAAGAGGTAACTCCTGCTTCTATAAAATTACAGACATCCGTCCGTAGTATGAAACATCCTGAGAAACCATTTGTGTGTGAAGAATGTGAATAATATGGAGCATGAAAACAAGCTCAAGTGCAAACATGGAAAGCTTAATACAAAACGACAAATCCTTGAGTAAACTACCACAGGCGCAAGAAAACATTTCCCGGTATTCGTTATGATGAGGTTAAGTTTATGCATAGCAATAACCTCAAGTATATTGCTACTGTTGAATCCTGATATTAACGATAAAAGCGATAAAGACAGCTAAGGAATGATATGATGTATTATGTATACAGTGTGAGTGTGAGAGATAATTTGCATAATACTTATATGATACTTGGTTTGTTCCATCTGTTCGTACATACTTGCTATTTGTGACTTGGTGACTCCAAATTTGAAATGTCGCTCACTGCAAAACTCAGACTCGTTTTTGTACGTGTATAATATACAACGCCTACTCAAGTCAAAAACTTTTTGTATCATAGGAAGGGTTTTCTTTCCACTTTCTTTCGTGGTACTTTCTCTAGCACTTTCCTTAAGAGAAACTATTATTTTGTTCTTTAAATAGATGTTAATATTAAACGTTGTATATGTATCATTATCATTAATATGAAATTCGTGAAACGTGCATATGTTAGTTCTTGTATACTACAGTGAGTCTATTTACTTGTAGTAAAATGTTTTCTATTTCACCACCCACCACCACCAACCACCACATCTTTCTGTATAGTGCAGTGTGTAACTGACACAGTAGCAAGTTGCCCCAGTTCTTGGAACATTTGCGGTTTCAGCTTTGACGTCTACACTTTCAACCTTTTGACTACGGAATACATATTGTTTTTAATATTTATTTCTTGTTTATGACTTGTTTCGTGCACATTTCGTATGATTTATCATTTTTTCAGTAATACGCAAATTAACTTCACTGTGCCTAGGTTCTATCTAACTAATCATACCGTCAAATTACACCGGTAGTATCACTTTTTATTTTTCAAGGTTCGTGTGAATAGTGTAGATACAAATTTGCTGCAAATGAACACCGTAGTGAATGAAAGTAAATTGTTCATCTTGCAGGCATGAATACATTATAAGCATAATTTGAACGAATGCTCCACGAAAACGGGACGAAGGACGAAGATCAATTTTCTTTATTGACTTCTTTTCCCATTTACCCCGATGCAGACTCATCTTCGTTTCTATTATCCAGTTCGCTCTATCACTGTAAGCGAGTATGGACATATATTGCTAGTCAGGGTTGATACTCATTTTACTTTCATTCTCGCACAGATACGCTCATACATACATGTATTAGCGTATTCAAGGAACTTGTTCATGTTTACCAAGCTTGTGGCGCTTCTCCGTAGATAAATCTAATTTCAGTAACCGTGTGGCTCACCTTATTAAATTTCCTGGCGAATACACGGTATGAAACCTCGTCTCACCAAATGTAACGCAGAGATAGAGATACTACTTCTCAGAGTGATCCCTTTCCAAACTCCTTACAAGCAGTGAAGGGTGAGCAAAGATGGGGTATATGAACCGTAAATTTTGGTCTCCACTAAAAGCCGATATGTATATATGTAATAACTATATGTGAACCTTTGAATTACACGAACCACAGTGGAGAAATAGGCACCAAGAGGACACTTTCTGAGGTACCACATAATTCTACGAACGAAGCAGTCAAACCAGACAGTAAACTTTCTAAGGAATAAACATAGATGTATCCGTTAAATTAAGTGTTTTGCTATACGACCGTTTCTACATGGTGTATCTCTTGTGAGCGTCAAAAACCCCCAGCTAAACACGTGGAAAGTAATCATAATCTTCCATAGACCAACAGAAAAGAAAAACCTGTCTACTTTATTTTCCGAGGAAAAAAATGTACATAAATAGTACAAAAAACGGGAGAACGAGAGCTTTTTCCATTTAAAAGAAAGAGGAAAAGCGATGGTAATAAAGTTTTTCATGAGAAAGTAATGTCTTCCTATCTTTCTTTAAACCTATTTCTCTCACTTTTGTCCTACTATATACTATTTAAGGTTGAGAAAACGAATAAAACCAGTCCTGTCCATGTTATGTGGATTACGAAAGTAATAAGAGTTTAAACGCCACGTAAACGTATTTTTCGACATCCTTTTCGAGAGAAAACACACGAAGTGTACAAACTTTTTATCATGGAACAATTTATATCGGCAAACGATTCGTTCAGTAAACGGTATGACGTTTTATTTCTCAGAAACCCTGGATGAATCAAGAGACTGGTGAGTGCGAGTAATTCGTCATTTTACTCGTTACACTCCAGCTAGGCAAGTGGAATGATGTAATTTCCTCGGATATTATATTAAAAAACAAGCGGAAAATAACGAAATGACTAGCTCAAGCCGGGTGGACGCATCTTCACAACTTAAAAGTACATCAGTTTTTAGTAACGGAAAATCCAACATATCCATAACTTGTATGATATGGTATTAGCATCACAACTTTTAAGCTATTTGAGAAGCAAGGCAAAAATCATCTCAAGTGGTATTTCAAATTTTCTCCTTCAAAAAGGCATGAAATTGTAGTTAAATTCATGCGGAAATGGGTGGGTAATATACCACATTATTGAATTCTATAAGTGCTCCATCGAGGAAATAAGTAACTTCACTTCACAGCATAGTTTGCATGTCCCCACTTCTAAGTTTTTCATATTATTCTCGATTTGAAGAGCTCTTGACGAAACTGGAGAGTTGAATGGAGATAATATACAGGTGAAAGAAACAAAAGGTACTTGAGGCAAAGCACTTACAAATTCTCTTCTCTGACTTCTTCACAACTTTTATAAAGTGCTCTTCTTCTAAAGACACTCGATCTCTTTGTTTCATAGTCGACTAGTCTTTATGTAAAGCTTGATAATTTGCTTTCCTAGACAAGAACTGTAAAATATCTCCTATATTTAATAATGTGTTATGTACACTACATCCAACTTAATGATAAAAAAGGAAATTGCGTTCTACAAATGATGTTACGTGTACTTAGTTGCTTCGAGCGATGTTCTTTTTTGATGAGAATATTATAATGAAGCAGATAGTTGAGAGATGAAGGGAAAACAGGATATAAAAAATTCGTGGAAAAACAGGCTTTCGTTCTCATATCCGTTGTGTGAGAGGATCATATGGCAAAAGTGTTATAAATTTCAAGCAAGCGATAAAAAATCACAAATTTCAACCATAAGGCTGGAAATGCATATTATGTGTAAACATGACGGAAGCAGTGAGAAATAAGCGGATTCGAAAAGAAGGAACGAAAAATGTCTAGAGTTTGTTTGTGTTAACGATACTTCCAAGATTCAAAGAAAAGTACGAGCTGAAATGAAAGTATGCTGAGTGAGCCTGTTATATGTCCCGGCTAAAGAAAGTGACAAGTCATAAAGTTCCCTGAACGGAATAATATACCACGGTCCACAACCCAATATTTTCGACATGTTGCTTTCCAATTCGTACATATAAACTTACCCATAACATTTTTGCCCGCTTCGTAGCTGGAAAGTTTGGCACGTAATACGTACATGGAAAAAGAGAAAACGAGAGAAAAGTCTGAGACAGCTACGACCATCGCATCTGTGACACATGTGAAATTTCCATTGCTTCAGATTGAAAAGGAAAGTGAGTGAGACCACCTGCAGCGTTTTTTCCTGTATTACAAACTTACGCTGAGAGCAGAAAAGTTTTGATGTTCCCTTTTCACTATACTTTGTCTTTCTTCTCTTTTATTCTCTTAGTTTAGCTTTCCTTGTCTGTTCTGTGTACGCGTTTGTGTGAATGTAATATTCCCTTGCAAGAACCGTCCAATTGCCCCATTATCATTAGAATTAGAAAGTGCCATTCTATGAACTGTACTTTTCTGAGAGAGATGTGTAGTTGTTAACAACATCAAGTATGTCTATGAAAAAACTTCCCCTTCCGTTCTCTATCACAGTTGTGAAGTTGAGTATTTATAAGTACAGCTATCGTGGGTGGAGTATATTTCTACGTCAATGGCGCTTCTTTTTTTGCCGACACGACAAGAATGCGTGGGACTTTACAGAACCGCAAGAATAACAATCTCGATAACAATAAAAATCCCATAACAGAAATATACAGTGCGCATGGTGCAGTATACATTTATGAGGGATGATGTAATACTAAAACATCCTTTGAAAGCGTTTAATCTACAAAATTATATAGCATAACTATAAGCACTTGGCTGATGATTTGCATAATATGGTATAACGTGTACTGTTTAAGAATGTAAATAGATCATGTGATTGATTACCTACCTAAGTTTATAATTATGTATATCGATATTTATGCATGACCAAGCACAATTACACCTACTTGTATTAAGTCTTGAACTTTGAACACATAAAAATATAATACCTGGATTTCAAATGACGACAAACACATCAGGCTACGAGCGATGTAGGAAACGCTCACATCCGCGACATGAATACAGTCCGAGATTACCAATCTGCGAAGTTTCTTTGGTAGTGCTCCATCCAATCCGTCCTCCGTAATTTCATTACATGACATGAGTTCCAGGTCTTGAAGGGACTGCAAGTGGTCCAAAAGGTTGAACAAAGCTTTGTCTGTTAGGCTCGACGAGGAAATTTTTAAACTTTCTACAAGTGCAGATCCTTGTGGATAATGAATCATTACATCTTCGGCATCTTCATCTGTTGCAGAGTGGAGCTTTAGACTCGTGAACCTAAATATGAAGAGTTATTTGTTAGTTTCATATTCCATTATACACTACTATGCCTCTTGAGAGCTCTAAATTATCGAATAATTAATACAATTCACGACTATTAACGTCTAATGCTCTTCCTACCGTTTTATAAGTAAATCTAGCGCACTTGAGTTTTTCTAGCTTGGAAGCAAGGAAAGTAGACGAAGCGATACCAAAAGTTGGAGCTTCACCGTATTTATACAATAAAAACACGTTGGTTTCCCTTTTCTTTTGCCATTTGAACATACGAGAAAATTAATTTGATTAAAGTTGCTTCCATTCCGGCTGCTTTCAATATTGCACGATAAAACAAAGTAAATCATACAAGGTCGAAAGGCGTTGTGAGCAAGTGGCTGCAGATATTTATAGATCTCAACAACAAGTATATTCCATTCGAAGGCCACGTTCTCCGAATTCTAAAATAAATCTCGTTTCCATTCGGATTGTCATTGTTCGCTTTCGTCGCTTCTCCCTAACTAGTTTTCTCCAAGGCGTATAAAGTAAGAAGCTGGAGATGTGTAGGACGTAATGCTCATACATAATGACATCATTGCGACGATCATCGTCCATCACATCCGCGATGTACCGAATCGCGTTGAAAGGTCGACAATTTTCTTATTTACTTGATCTAGCCCTCAAGCTTCTACTGTATGCTTTATAAACCCCCATTTGAAATGTTGTCGAAAAGCTTAAAGAACTAAAACAGCAAGATAAACATTTTTAAAACAAATGACCTTTCATATATGACTCTTCCAGACAAAACCTGCGTATACCACATTAAGATATCTGCTTAGAAGCAGCCAACCTAATAACAAAAGAGGGTTTAAACCCCCAACCCATTATCTATTTAGACAGAAAGCAATTTCGACATATTCCACATGCCAAAGCTGTACTAATGTACTCATCCTTAATGCAATAATATATATATATATATGGATTCGATGACAACATATATAAGACAATGTAGGTTTTAAGCACAATACGAATACCACCACAATGACTCTAATTTTGATATGCTTACCCTCTTTTAATAAGCCCTCCATAGAATCTTCTCCTGATCCCTGCATTCAAGTCAGCTCTGATACCTCGAAGCTCTTTACATTT
>JAHZNA010005214.1:0-24244 GCA_027743935.1 Sinodicranocentrus sp. ZH6 | reverse complement strand
CATTAACCTAACAATCTAACCTAAAAACATAAAATCAATACCCTAGGCATTCAGTAGAACACTCTATGCACCCATAATGAAACACGAATCGCCTATAACTCATTAATTCATACTTAATCTTCAAAAACAAACCCTTTATTTTTTTCTTGTTGTGCTAAATATCTCAGTTAGTAGAACACCCAATCGGGTCGTATCTTTGTTTCTATTAGACATTTGACACAAAAAATCATATGCGCATAAAAGAACACACCATGCACTCAATAAAACACCCCATGCACTCAGTAGAACACCCTATGCACTCAGTAAAACACCTTATGCACCCATAAGGAAACACCTAACTCATTAATTCTTGCTAAATCTTCAAACATAAAATGTTTGTTTTTTTATGTTGTTCTAAATTTCTCAGTTTATAGAACACCCAATCGGATCGGATCTTTGTTCCGCTTTGACTTAAGATAAAAAACCCTATGCATTTGGTAGAACACCCGATGCACTCCCATGTACACCACTAACACACAATCTATCACCCTACGCACTCAGTAAAACATCCCATAGGGTCGTTTCGTAAATTCTTTTTGGAGTTTGAAACTCATTCTAACCACCCAGTAGAACACCCAATGCACCCAGTAGTACACGCTATGTACCCCGAAGGAAACACGAATCACGTATAACTCATAAATTCTTGCTAAATCTTCAAAAACAAAATGTTTGTTTTTTGATGTTGTTCTAAACTTCTTATTTTATAGAACACCCAATCGGGTCGTATCTTTGTTCCGTTTGGACTTGAGACAAAAAATCTTATGCATTTGGTAGAACATCCCATGCACTCCAATGTACACCACTTACACACAATCTAACACCCTACGCACTCAGTAAAACACCCAATCGGGTTGTTTCATAATTAAAATTTGGACTTTAAAACACAAATCTAAAATAACTTTGTGGACATCGTGTGCACTCACAGACACACACACACAGACGGCGCAGACGATTTCATAAGCTCGCACTTCAGAAAATAGTTATTTATTTAATCATTCTAGAAAAGAAACCTCCCGGAATTCAGTTAATTATCACCTGTGAAGAAACCAAAACAAAGATAAAGGATGTTTCACCTGCTCTTCACAAAAACACTACAATTGACGAAATTGACCACAACATGGAATGTAAGTAATGACTTAACTAACATCAAATCAGCCCTTGGAATCTGGAACTTTAATAGATTTTATTTATACCATGTCGATTTTATACCCCCGGCATCACTTTACCAACTAAACACATCCCAAAATGATCCCCACAAAACTGCCCTGACCTATAGTCAAACCAGGTTAGGATGTTCATACCTAACCTAACACATTATATAGCCAATGTGCAAAAAATCTGCTGCTGGGGCTATAGCCTCGGTGCTCGGACCTAATGCAATAGCCTAAGTAGCTGGTGCTGTGCCTTGGTGTCTGGTGCGGTGGCGGCTGGACCCAAACAACACAGCAGACAGACCCTTACAGCAGAAAGCGTGAATGCATAACCGCATAGTTTGCTTTGCTGCGTTCAGTGTTCACATGTGACGCGCTACACAAACCATGTTTTCTCATTTACATACGCAAATGCTGGCTTTCCTTGTAAACGTCTGATATACAAGTCCTACTGATGTACAATTTTCTCCGTTATACATAGATATGTACGGCAACGTTTTAGATCATCATTGAAAAGTATGTTTTTCTCTTACATTCACTAGGAGAAATTGATTATATTATTGGCACTTTAATGCTGTTTATTGGCAAATTATTACACCTGAGGTAAGATCACAGTTTGAAGGAAAGTTTAGAAGGTAGCTGCTCATGAAGCATGCATAAGGCTTTACGGGCAAGTCTAATTTTCTGTCGACAAAGTAATCGTGTTAAACTTGGTCATCCATTGGTTACTGAATTTTTGTTTGGAAACCTGTAATACCGCGCATATTTTTCAGGATACCTTGTAACCTATTAAAAATGCCTCAAATTCTTTCAAATACATCGATTAGAACTTTAATGAATGAACCTTCTTTATGAATGAGCGCAATATTCTACTTCGATACTGGGCGATATCCTGTATTGTTGACAGCTCTGGCCACAAAGTTATTCTCCGACGGTTGCGCTAAACTAATTCGTACCAAATCTAAACTCGGTAATTCGTACTCGGAATTGAATTACGTCGTATATAACGTCGATATTTGATTTGATATGACGTCGTGTACAGATGTTGGACACACTAAAAAAAATTATTCAAAATTTAGGGAAAAACTTTGAGAGGAGAACCCTATTTGTTATATGTCTTCATTAATGGTTTTTAGACATGGAATAAAAACATATTATTCATTTTTAGACATTTTTAGACATATTTTTATTTGTGTCAGATACAGGCACGGTAAATTTTACTCTACTGTTTACAATACTTAAATATGCCGTTTATAATCACAGTGTATTACTTTAATAAGTTTGTTGGATCGTAATTCCGGTTTAAGAATGGTAGTAGAGTATTGCTTACTATAGGTATTGATATGATACTTTACCGCGCTAAAATCACTGCTTCTGCTTGTCAAGTAATAAGTTTCTTTCGTGCACCAATATCTGTTAAATAATCATTAACCAAACCAAACTCATTGGAAGGTAAATTTCTAACATTATAAATACAATCGAGTAAAGTAATAAGGCCTTTTTTGGTGATTCTCAATATACACACCATTTGATCCAGTTTAAACCATTCAAATCAAATAAAATAAACTTTATTATTGTATTTAAAGGAATGAGTCACATACATGTCTGTTCTTATTGCTCTAACACACTTTTAGCACGATTCCAAAAAGAGATAATTCATAACTACGTCAGATTCAAGTTGTAAGCCAAATTATGCAATACTTACATAATAACAATTTATAATATATAAATATTTCGATCATCTAGTAGTAATTGATTACAAACAGTGATGAAACTGTCATAAGTCAATTTAACCTTAAATTTTGTAAATTTTCCATGCTAAAAATTCCAAATTGAGGTTCCGTTACACTGAACTGTTTGTTTATAAATCTCATATTTATGTGAACGAACCTTCAGTCTACTGTTTTCACATCTTGGGCAATTAGAACTACTTGAAGGAACAAAGAAATGTGCAAAAAGCTCAGTGTTCGAGGTATGTATTAGAAATTAATCAATGTAAGAGAAGGTTATTCTAAAAGCTTGCAGCTCAGCCAATTTAAAGTGGAGTTAAGAGTTAAAAGTTGTGGAAGTATTGAACTTCCACCACACAATTAGCAACATTCTAGCCCAGTAGCTGTAACAGAACCACACTAATGCGGAGGATTTAAACAATGGATACCAACGTGCTTGTAAAGAATCGCATAGAGTACATTATGGCCCCTGTTCGTCTCCAGAAGAGGTTTTATTCTTTGTCACATGACGCGTAATACAGCGATAACCATATAGCTAGGGCTTAGGGGCCCAAAAGCATGCCTTATGGAATATAGTTCTTTTTCTACGGGGGCTGCGACATTAGACTGACATTAATTTTCGAGTTTAATGAATTCCGCATGTTTCATAGTGCCCATCTCTGACGTCAACGAGCGATAAACTGTTATGCATTCACACATTGTATGTAAGCGTAGCTTTTAACGTGAATGGTTGATAAAAGTTGCTTATTGCTCTAACGATGGATGGATTTAATTTAATTTTGCCAGTTTGCGATTGTGAAACATTTGAACTGTAAGCAGCATTGAAAGTTTAAAAGGTGACGTTGCACATTTTAAGAAGTTAGTTTAACTTTTCATCTATAAAGATTTTTGAGTTCCCAGTAAAACATACATGCTTAATCCATTTTGCTATCAACGGTTTACTTAATATATGATAGAATGCTATAGAGGAGCTGTATAGATTAATTTTTGTTTCAAGTAAGACATCGCAGGAAGAGGTAAGTCGTTCATTTTTTTCACCTCAAAGTTTACTATACTAACTAATTGTGAGTTACATACTGGAGCATGGCTAACTGCTGTGAAGATGTTGCACTGTGAATAAAATTATGACAACTATTGGTTCTATCTTCATCATCACATCTAAGTTCATTCGGTGCCAAAGTTCGATTTCTGGACGAGCTACTATTTTCCACCGATTTTAGGTCATTCAATGACAAGGTCGTAAAATTCACGGAGTGATTGGATCTATCGTAATGATTCGGTTCAAGTAATTCGAAATTGCTTTGTTTTGACGGAACATTGCTTGCATTACTGATTGGTGATCCTGGGTTAATTGTGACTGTATTCATATTAGACATGGATGCTTCCGTTGTTATACTGTTGTGTTGTATAACTAGACTAGCTGTATGTGGAAGTTGAGTTGGGGTGACAGCACAAATGTTGTGATAGGAAAAATTATTGTCTGGCTCAGCAACAAGGGCAATTCTACTACATATTTCTGGCAGGCAAGACGAAGTCGATGAAACTGCTGAGGATGCCCCTTTCTTAGTGAGTGAAAAAGACAATTTCATTATTTATCGATAATTAGAACAGACGTTTAAAAATATATGATTATAAGGACTCGTAATAGTCTAATAGTAACATATATTAAGAAATCTGCTTCGTGAAAGAATTCAACATTACCTTGCACAGAACAGAGTAGATTTTATAATCAGCAAAAAGTTGAATTACAATATCTACTTTAAATACAAACAACTGATGAATAAAATTAATGCTTTGAGCGGAGTCAATAATTATGTCTCACATATAAACACAAAAATTTGTAGCGCAATAACTGAACCGGCCAAAACCATGTTTAAATAAAATCCCAAGGCCACTTTCAAAACTGGGTTAAATTGAAGTCGTAAGTGAAAGTTGAGATCAAAAGTTTTGAAATTTAACTTAGAAAACATTAGGGATACATTATCATCATTATCGTGTACTCCTGCCGTGTTACGTGAATTTATAAAATATACTCCTTATTCCGTTAAACGCGAGGTTCACTTTGAATACGTTTGTGGAAACAATGTTTTTCATTTTTGATTGATTAGGATATTCTTTCTTAACATTTTCAGAGTAATTATAAGACATTGACTTATTTTGATGTTTGTGTTTCAGTAAAGTTAGGTTGTCCCATCCAATTCAGATGAATAGGTAAAATACGTTATCCTCAGTACCAACACACATTTTGATGTACATTAAACCTAATCATAACTTCATGACCCACCCATTCAAGCATTACACTTGAACTTATTAACTAAAACTTTCATGTTTTCCTTGCATACATGGTTTTCAAATGCATATTGCATGGATAGAATAAAAGCGAATTTAGGACTTTACCCAGATGTTCGATTGCCTATTTTCAACGGATCTCACATAACCTCTAATGCCAAAAAAATTAAACTCCACATATTGATATTTGATGTATCAATATTTTAAAATAATATTCACAATGTGCTCCATTTTTACTCAAAAGTGGCCTTGAGAGATTGACTGAGTGACTATAAAAAAACCTTTCCTCGTACACCAGAATTAATATAATTGTTGTATTCGTCTTGATAATGCAACAACGATACCAGCATGTCTGCAGAAATTCCTTCATAAATACGCTGTTAAAAAATATGTGATAAAATAACTCCCATGCATTTATTCTTTCTTATACGCTTGTGTACTGATATATTGGTTCTAGTCAGAAACAACAAAGAATTACTCCTGCGCTCCCTTCCGTTATCCAAATACACTTTTAAAAGGATACTCTGACAAAATCTAGTGGTGCTCAGAGTTGTCGGTAGGAAGCACATCTAGTTTACAACAAAAGGTTTCGGGGCTTGAATTGAGGTATTGGGAATAGGATTTTCATACACGTGTGCACATGACATAATGTGTATTAACTTTGTAACAATGGTTTTTGATAAGCATTTATAGTAGTGCCCCTAAGGTGCCCCTAGTGGTATGAAAATTATTCAATGACTGTATTTTATGTGTACTTCCATTGTGAAATGTATTTGTCCAGAAGTCGCAGTTATTGTCTAATATATACACAATAAAATAAGCATTTTTTTCTCGCTGAAATGCATCCCCATTTATAAAATGGAAGATGGTGGGTGGTTCCTATTGATTTGATAACCTTAAGGCTTCCTTAGTTATGTACAATATATTTGCAACATGGTGAAAGTAAGTTGAGCTGAAGAATCTACGTGTGTATACAGGTATGACTTGTTACGTTAAGGCTAGAAACAAGAAAATTACATAATTAGTGAAGAACAAATTCAAGGAAACTCAAGGGTACATAACGTGCAATTACTTGAAATGAGGGGATGACAGGTTAGTTGACAGAAGGTGTTAATAAGCTTGCCTTGTTTGGGACCGCTACTTGCCTCTCATTTTGATACATTTAACAAGACTTATTGAAATTTTAGTGGTAAATGGACTAGAAAGTAGGGACGTCGCTAATTGGCACTTTTACAAGGTGTTTGAATCTGAGTAGTGGAATTTTTTAGGGTGACAGTAGTCTAGCACTCTTATTGGAATTATCGGTAAATTGGTTATTTGTCGATGTCACTACATTTTCACTAACTGTAAGTCATTATTTTTTTCTGTCAGAAATACCTGAGAAAACAAAACTCTAGGCTTCCTTTTGATCTTGCTGGTTGAGTGGGTTGTTACGCTGTCCTTAAAATGGTGGCGAATGCTAGTAATACTGCTCTTAGCAGAAGTTTGACTACTCCCTGGACAAATGGAAGCACATCTATTGCTGGCTGTGTCACCTCTTTGATGGTCTTCAGTTAGATAGTCAGAGGAATGTTGAACAAGCCGACAAGTAGCTCTTGCACCCTCATTATGGTAACGAAATGATTGAGAACGAAGAAAGTGTGTCTCCTTCGTTTTGGAGTCAATCCCAGACCCAGTATCACGGCTGATAGCAGTTGACTTAATTGGAAATTAAAACATCAGTGGATCATAGAACGAGAAAAAAAGTATATTTTAATGAGCACGTTGGAAACAATCAGTTCGAAATTAATCTCTCCTGTTCAACTAAAATGCATCTCAAACTGCTCCACCAAGGAAAATGTACAAAGACGCTACGTAATCCTATCTTAAAGCTGTGTAAGGAAAAGGGTCAATTATTTCAACAAGACATATGCTCATCTTGTGAATTCCAGAAGCAATATTATTTAGTCATTACAAACATGGCATATTAACTGACCTAGCGAAACGTTTAATTTACCCTATAATTCTAAATTGATAATTGCTGCTGTCAGATTCTGCGAAACCTTTGAAGGAAGAAAGGAAAAATCACAACATCTGTTTCTTTATTCCTTCTTTAGGATTTATGCAAATGCATACGTTTTTTATAATTATCCGTCATTTTAATATCATGTGTTGTTCAATGTAGACTTGCATACGTCCTGAAATAATTTTTAATCAAATTTGAGCTGCAATTTTTTTAATGAATGTGGGCTGAAGTGAAGTGAGTGTTTGACAAAGCCATATGTTTAAACTCAAGTCAGCATGAATGGTGTACTAGATTAATTAATATTCATATTTACTACTGCCTAAATATGTTGTGCGTTTTTTCAATATTCAAAATTCATTATAAATATAATTTTACCACGTTTCTCATGTTGCAGAAGTCAACAATGAATGAATGTGTAATATATTTGCATAAAGATAATACAGACATCCAGTTGACGTTTATTAATAACAGAGTATAAAGCTCAAAAAGGCATCAGTTACCTTGTAAGAGGCAGCTCCAGATTCTTGATTGTATGGAGAACAAAGAGATGTCAAATGAGCGACATGGGGAGAAGTGATTATTGTGTGACTTGACGAATGTGGTTGTGTTGACGTAGATACCAAACCAGGTATACAGCTAAAATCATAAATTAGACCAAGTGATCTTTTCATACATATTCATGCTGCTGCTGCTGAGAAGAGCATGAAAATATGACAACATTTGGAAGTTTATTTTGACCCATTTGCAAACAGGATGAAATTGACTCTGCATAAGTACATGATACGCTTGACTGCAACGAAAAAGCTAAATTGCAGTAAAACTTACCCATAAAAATCCTGGTTTGACCTATGATAGTCATAAATAGGATATGAAGGAAAAACATGATTTGGACTTGAAGCAGATCTTGGAATCATAGCACGTTCCTGACTCACATAATTAGGTTCATAGTTACTGCTAGCATTATTTGTTTGATTTAAAAATGTATCATTTGTCCAAAACTGGTCTAGCGTATTATTAGAGGTTGTCAGAGGATAATTCACACTATGCATTGCTTCACGCTGGAGTCCGAATCATGGATTAGAAATTCCATATATCACTTCATACACTGAAAAACTCCACAGATCTCAAGACACCGAAATATTTTTATGAAATATTCTGAAATAGATTGACAATTTGTTACAATTGCGAGTTTTAAACGTCAACTTTGACACTTTTTATCACTATCGTAGAAAAACAAATGACCATGTGATTCTTCACTTTTGATGTGGTTGATGGTTGAGAAAAGATGCACAAATGTACATTTTTAGATGAAAACTTATTCAAAGAACAGTTGGCAGTTGGTGCTCCACTTTAAATGACACTAGAACCTGAAACGAGAAAGTTGTAAACTTTAACTAAAGCTGAAAACTGAGCTCACAGGCATGTCTATTTGTATTTCGTCAATGAAAAATGCCGTTGGTGCGTATCCAGTCAAGTCAGTTGCGATCCAGTACAAAGTTTTTAGTTTGGCGATATATGTGTGCATAAACAAGAAAAATGTTTCGTGGATCATTTCACGATGAATTTTTTTCATGAAACAGTTCTTGTACACACTTCATATGTAAAATTAAGCATATTGCCCATCTTAATCTAACACCAAGACCAATATTATTCGAGCAAATGTGTGCGCATGACTTGACTTGTGTAATTCCTGGCAATGGACAGACATCAAACTGCTGTTGTGGAGCCAACAATTTTTATTATAATTTTTCCTTGTGAATCTTTCAAAATTATGTGCATGCCTGTCGAAGATTTGTTTATTGTCATATCTCTATCTATGATTATACTGCAATGCCTCCCTAACCCAGACGGAATCAATGAAAGCAAACAGAAACAGCAAATTACCAGAAACTCACGGTACCCAGGAACCATGCTAATTATGAGAGGAAAATATGTTATTTCCGCGGTTAGATATACATGGGCTTTACATCTGGCATGAATTGTGCAATTGTCGTCTATTTTTCTTCTTAAAAAAGTAAGAAAGTCGTCTTATCGAAGTCACCGACCACACATGAATTAATATGACTCTGTACGTTTCATGTTTATATTGGCAAAGCACGTTTCAATGAAAATGTTTACATCTTAGTGTGTATTTGCTAGGCGTCAAAGAAACAATAAACATTTCTAATTGTGAGATTATAATTGTGTCGCCTTCACTCGTTTTTTACAAAGTTCATCTCGCTCGGAACTCATGCAATAAAACTGGAGACTGGACGTATACAGCTCACAACCGTATCATCCTTCCTAGTTGATTTTTGCCAGTAATGCATTCATATCTATATGCATTATGAAGAATGCACCTGTTTTGACTCATTCGCTCTCTTGGAGAGTGTGATGGACACTCATGGGATTTAGTTGTTAGAAGCATGCCATAAAATGAGACTGTTGTTGAAATGAAACAGAAACTTGTAATTAAGATAAGCCCATCATATCACCATCATATTAACTTCTAACATTTGCCATTGCCCCGAAGCAGGCAGAAGCATGCTCGTCTCGGATAAACATTTGTACATGACTAAAAAAGTGGAAGATTGCAGACAGGGGCGGGCGAGTCCTTATGGAGCAACACAAAAATTACATACCTTCAGCTATTCTCTTTACATACATGTGTTTCCTTACTTTCCATGGTTTTTTCTTCGTCAACCTGTAAAATCCTCTTTGTTTCCCTGAGCTAGAGGCTCACAAGTTAGTGGCCCAATAATAAGTAAGTAAATATATGCTTTTAAGTGGACAATATTGGGGACAGCTTATTTCAATTACTCACTCCTTTTAGTGGGGCAGTGTACTGATTCGTACTTCGTCATTGTCATTAATTTGTCTTATTCCAGCTACATTTTAATCCCTTGATTTTTCCTTGATGAGTCAGCTCCAAACACGGTATTGAATTTCAAACAAGATAATTAATTGAACAAAGGGTGTTGATATTATCCGTAAATCTTTGCGTATTTCGTACCTCCCTCCATACTATTGATTACTTTAATTCATGCATTGGTGGGGATAATGAACGACATTGTTTATCTTTCTGACTGGAAATTTTTTAAACATTGTTGTCTAACTAAATCTGCAGACGAAATGTGATGCTTCATACAAAAAAATGCCCAAAACATCTGTGCTACGTATCTGACTACGTACTCAACCTTATTTTGTATACTTCAAAATAAGGTTTTCTGATATCATCATTCGGAACTTTCTTAATTTTACATAAACGATCCCAACACTATTAGCAAAAGTGACGACAAAACTGTACCTCATGTACATCGGTTTAAAAAAATTAATTAGTATTCTTTTTTACACAAAAAACCATCCGCCTTAATCCTTCCCACGTATTTATATAAAGAAGAGCGTGAAAACATCATGGAGTTAATCCCATAGTTTTTTTTATTACAGATGAAGGAAGTTGCTAGGGAATCAATTAAGTTGGTCAAATGATCCCTATCCGATTCGCTAATGTTTATTGAATAATGGGAATCCCCCACCCTCGCCTGATCCTTGGAAGAAATGTAAAACGTGCTGCGTTATTCTTCATCGGACAGAATACCATGTGCTCGCATCACACCCCACATCCCTCATTTATGGCACGGCTGACTTCAAGCTGCTTTCCATACTGTCATATACGAACAAAACGCACACAAAAAAGACAGGAGAGCATCATTAGGAAATATTTTCCGACACAAAACGTGTGTGCGGATGTTTTCGGTCTTGATTTTAGTTGCGTTATTAGATTACGTCGTATGAAAGCAACCAGTTCGAAGTTAGGTTTTCTGGTGTAATGTTCTCACATGTATGCATGTTATATATACATATATATTCATTATTATTATTACAAGCTACAACAACGGTTAAAAGGGAGGGAAGGGAAGGAAGAAGGATTTGTGTCACACTCTTGCGCATTTTTCCGTGCTTAATTGACCGGGAAGAGGAGATTAAAGAATCATCGCTCCATTAATACTTAACTCTGCCTCTGGTGAGAGGATATCATTGTGCTCGTATCCCCTAATGGGATTTTTTATATTATTATTGTTATTTCTATCATCAATTCATCATTATCATCTTAAGCTTGCATGAGCAGTACTGCCATACTTTATCGGAGTTGTTTGATGATGGTGTGCTGCCTCTGTTTGTTTATGTCACGTGTACTCACTGCTTGTCTTTAAAAATGTCAAAGATATGCGTTATGGCAAAATCACAGTGATGCCTATCACATATATATGACATGCGTTTCAGCAGCATTGGTACAAGAAAATCTCTTGCTCACTTTTGACAAAATAAAGTAAAGGTTTGTGTGAAGCGCAGTTGTACATATTGGGAAGGAAGCGATGAGGGGTGAGGAAACGTGAAATAATCATGGGCTGATAAATGTAGCTTATGCATTCTAGAAGGATTTCAAATCAGAAATCTTTGATCTTGTTGCCATCAGAAAAAATGGTAGGGAATCCTTTACTGAATTTTCAAATAGGTTTAAGATAATAGCAGCTATTGTGTTGTGACTAGTGATAAACGCGAGAGCTTGGAATCTTATTGTGTTGAAAAAAGTCCTATTTTCTCGCTACGAATTGTAGACGATGTCATTGTCAGGCTTCAAGGTAGTGATATATATACATATATATATATGTATAGCAGTAACTTAGCTAGAATAAGTATGCAAATGCACTCATCGTAATTCCTCTAGTAGTAGACAAGAATACAAAAGGATTGATTTGGAAAAAGAGCTTGAAATAGAAAATTAAGAGCTGTGATAGAAATAAGCCGTTTTTCTTTTCTTTTTCTCAAAGAATCTCAATTTACAACTGGCGAGCCCTTTCTTTCCCTGTCTGATTCCCCAATGGAGTTTTTAAATTCGACGTAATGAAATTGCTAGCGAACATTGGAGAAACTTTTTTTCCTAGACACATTTTACAATCATTTATGTCTTGATGAGATTCAAATGGAAAAAAAAGTGGAGTACTTTTTTACCCAAAAGGGGCTGAAGGGAATTGGGATAGTTACAATTACATCATTGCTGAAAAAATAAAATATTCCAAGTGTCTTTCAGCTAATGCCGAAACAGTCGTGGAGGACTTGTGTGTATAAAACAAACTTTTCTAACTAGAAACTGCTTGATATTAGGGAGCGTGAGACTACATTTATTATCCGGAGAAATGAATGAGTGAATAAAGGTGGCGAATGGCTTTGTCAACCGAGTAGAAAAGCCGATGTAGCATCCATATCAGTGATAATATTGAACTTGTTTTATTGTAGTTTGAAAAAAGGGATATTGTTAAAGTTTGCTTACTCACTTACAAGCTGCTAGAACTAGAACATAATATGGAGAAAAGTGAGAAGAGAGAAGAGAGAAAAAGTGTTAGCTAGCGCTTTCACTCTTGCTCACAATGGAAAGTCCTCGTCTCACTCAAACTCTTTAGGAAAAGCGGGGCGAAAACGAGAAAGAAATTGAAATCTGCATAAAATTTATGGTATCTCAAAGGTAAAAATGGTAATAAAATGAAGGGAGACTAAATCCTTTGAGTAAATTGAATTGCAGAAAAACGACTTCAATTTAAAAATGTCGGCACTAGAAAGTGGTGAAGGAATAAAAAACTTTTTTTCCAAAAGACTTACTTTTCTCTCTCAATCTCCCTTTTTTCTTACAATTTTTTTTTCTTCTCTCTCTCCAGGCATTCACTTTTCTCGCTCTGTATTTTTATAAGATTTACATTATTATCGCTCCTGACTCTATTATATTCTAATGTGAGGTGTGTGATCGCATGCATGCATGCAAAGATCAGTAAAAATGTAATATCGTTTATATGCGTCCCACCCAAGCAACATTTTTTTGTTAAGAGTATTTTCCCAATGTTGAGCATTTCTTTACATTTGCAGAGAATGTAAGGAAATAAGTGGATGATTTCTCGCACAGAATTGGATAAAGGAGAGTTGAAAATGGAACAGGAGAGTTGACGAGAAAAGAACTTCATTGTAAATTGAATTGAATTCATTTTTAAATGTCTCATAATGTCGGCCCGCTACTTTTCTACCTAACTTGATATTTACATTTTCCCAATTCCCTCAAGCCGTCCTACCTCTTTCATAATAAACTCTGGCACAGTAGGAAACACCCTTGGTATTTGCGTTTTATTCCAAGTGAAAGTCAGAGAAATTGAAGAGATTTGAATACCCAGAATATATTTGCTGGGAATGAGGAAAACTTTCTATAATTCATATTCAAGTTGTTCTCGCAATTGTAATTTCAACTCGACTCTGTAATCGTTCAATGAATGGCAAAATGTTGAAATTGAGTTTCCTGCCTTTGTACTCTGCTTCACATTTTTGAACGGTTTGCTGTACAATATGAACCAATTCGACCAGCATAATATTTGATTTCTTAAAACTTATGCTTGTACTTTAGTCGTTGAAAAGAAGAAACGCTTCAATTTCATAAAACTATTTGAGCTTGCTTTTTTATAGCAAACATACAATATTACTACATTATATTTAAATGAGGTATACTTATGTGTCTGATCTTCTAGCATTATAGCGGTAGAAAATAACAAAGTAAATTTTTCTTGGAAAAACTTTCAAATCTTCTTGAGTTCGATGTTCTACCGCACGAAAGTCAAATGTGATTGTTCAAATGTGAAATAGAAATGAATCAGAAAATTTCTTTCGCTTATGCCCATCGCAATCTGAAGTAAGCCGAAAGAATTCCAAATTTCGACTATAAACCGTCACTTTCCGTTCAACCCTGTGACCAAATGGAACCGTACGCACTCATAAAAATGCAAATATAAGCAATCTATTTTGCATTTTGGGGACTGAATTTTTCTACAAGACGGGTCCATACGTATTCACCAAAATTACAATGAAATGCGTTGACATAAACTTTTTTTCTGGAGGACTGGCTTTATAGCGTTTATTCAAAATTCTACCCTTATGAAAAGATTCATATAAGCGTATATTATTTTTCACCGCGCGTAACCTGATGCTATCACACTCACAGTTTTATTTGCTCTGAATGACTTCTCATCAATTTGAAAAATTCATACAATATGCTGTTGTTGCCTAATTGCATTTTTTTAAAGAAAAAAGATTGTACATTACTAACCATTAACTTTTTGCAACATTACATCAACAGTAATTGTTGCAGTAACGGTGCGTGGCAATTCAGCTGTAATCAAATAAATAAACAGGATCACCGCAGTATTAAATTTTATAAATGCTACGTATTAAGGATGATCTAATGTACGTAGTTAAACATAGTGTGTGGGAAGTGTAATCCAAAATTGAAATTGTCGTCGTTAAACCAACCATCTCATTTGGCTCGCCATTGTGAAATAATAAATAAGCTTCCTAAACCCCATGTAATGATATGGACCTGTGCACGTTCAAATTCCACGTAGAAATATCCATAAAGATCTAGTTAGAAAGGAATAAAAAGACCATAACATTTCGTCTCATGGCAGATGCAATACGTCAACAAAGGCAACGTTTTACTACCACATCGTAAGCCCGTCTGATCCTTCAAAAAGATGAATTGCAATATACACACCATCATAAATGGTACGTATAAACTAATATAATGTCATTTTAGGGGATATTTTTATTTTTCTGACGATAAATACGAGAAATAGGATTACCTCGTGTTTGCAAGGCTTCTCGTTCTGCCTGACTTGCGTATAATTTTTAGTGGGTGAAATCATATTACGCGAGCTACTTTTTCTCACTACGTTATGTCACTATCAATCACGTCCGGATATGAATAAAACATTTAAGCATTATTATTATGTCTTGCGTACGCGTAAATATGAGTCGCTAACAATAATGCTAGATATTAAAGGGGAATATCCCGCTGGAACATATTGTCCCTGTCAACATTTCAAAGACACTTGAATCTCTGCCATAAAAATAAATGGCATTTTCCTCATTTACCTATACTGGTCTACGCATACCATTGCGTTTAAAGTAACTAATCATTGATATAATAAGTAGAAATTATAATTGTAATGAAAGCAACAATTTCTAACGTGTTTATTGTATCCGGGATGCTTTATCTAATTTCTATACACCACTTTGAGCTCAACTTGCATATGGTTTAAAACAAAGGATAATTTTTTTATTATCCTCTTTCATTTTCAATCTAAAATGTAATCATCAAAATCCAATCCTGTTAAAACAAAATGACAGTCCAAAACTGTGACCTCACGGAAAAGGAAACATTTGCCAAAACCTCTATGAATGAAAACATGACTATGCCATTTAAAAAGTGACTTGTTGGCCACAATTGCCACAAATGAGTCTAACAGACATGCACATAATGAGCGCCCAACCTTATTTAAATAAATGGTTCTAACCTACACCGAGGATTTGACAATTATTTCCCAGATAGAGGGTAACAAACAGATTATTAATTATTCATGAGCTCTGCTCAACACCACAGTCTCCCACAATTGCTGAGGATGAGAGTATTATAAACGGGAAGCCTCCCAGAATAAAATGAAATGGTGATGAAAAACACGCCATAATAAACTGGGTGCTTTGGGAAGGGCGCAGCAAGTAACAACCGTCATCAGCAATGAAATTATATTAGTTTGGTGTAGGTAGGGAAAAGGCCATATCATATGAGCAAGCCTTAAGGCTTAATGGCATACGAGCGAGAGAGAGAGAGAGATGTAATCTCGCAGTGTTTTCAGATTCTTAGACGGGGGCACAAAAAACTGATTTCATATCGTTGTCAAGCAAGGTTCCTCCCGTCGTTTTGTTTCATTTTGAAAAGGACGAGATGTTCGTTTATAATATTATCTTGTTAGGAAAGATTTTTTATTCAGATTCAGGGTGGTGTTCCTTTTTACGTTCCCCATGTCTAGATCCTACTACTCCAGAGACATGTAGAGTTACGATGAAGACACTATCTGTCAAGTCTGTTCTCCTTAGTCAGGTAGTTTGGATGTGATCCCTATGTTTATATATTGCATTCAACCACTCAAGTATATTTATGCACGAACATGTATACATAAATACTACACTGATAATGATACTGAAACTTGTTGGGCTAACTGTGTGAAATGCAAATGGAAGCTTAATAACGATATTGGTTTCTCCTTCTGATCATGACAACTCTATTAGTTTGTCTATTTGGTGCTGCTGCAAACAATCGAATTTACTTATCCCTGACGGACTGAGATTCATGGAATTTATAAGGATTCCTTGCTCTTCGTTTACCTGCAAGGTGGTGGTGAGGAAGATTGCTTTTTAAGTACATGATTTTGCCAGGAAAGATTTAAATCTCATTTTTTCCCAGTTGAAAAAGAAGGTTCGTTAAAAGTCAAAGAGGTAAAGGTGAAGTGGAAAAGGGGAACATGTTACTTCTCCATAAGCATCTCCTTGTTTCAACTTGGGTCCCTTGGTGATAAGAATGATGAAGATGGGTCTCCTTGAGAAACATGAAGAGAAACACGGAACAGAAAAGACATCTGTTTTTACATAGAATATAAATTAACTTCTTTCGACACTTTTTCAGATTTTACTTGCCTTCGGAAAGATACAAAAAGAAGTGCGTAAGGCACAAAAAAAGACAATGGTAATCATGGGCTTAGGTGAATGGTGAATTGAATATCGAGATGAAACAGAGGGGAAAAAATGGTTAGAAAAAAAGGGCAAAAAGGGACTAATATTATGTGAAAAGCGACTCTCGTCATTCCTACTTATCTAAACGGCCCAGATAAAATGAGGATCCTTTGATTGTATTATATCCCGACTTACGTCTTGGTTTCCAGTAGCTTATCACTCAAAATGTGTTTCGTGGCTGAAAGCCATTGAATTTGAGAGGACAACATTGAGTACTTAAATGAGAATTTAAGACAATTAAACTGTTCCATGTATGCAAATAGCTGTTTCAACTCGTATGTACACATATGTACGTGTATTACATATGTCAGCGTTTCTACTCTTGACCACTGTAATTTCTTCGTAAATGTTTGAGGAATTCAGCTTCAATCATGTTATTTCTTCATCAAAGAGCACTGTTCAGTGGTGCAATTAAAGTTCGACTTTTTCCTCTCACTTGATGATCCATTGAATATTTAAAATATGGATATTAGCTTCTTGGATGCTTGGATTTAAAACCTCGTCCTATTTTACCATTCAGGTCAGCTGAATGATTTTTTATAGAAATGAGCTGTCATTCGGTTACCTACAAACATGCCATTGGCTCCAGAGGGAAAACGCGTGCAGAATTTAATTACCCTGCAAAACGCAAACCGATATGTTTGTTCCTAATAATAACCCTTCGTGTTTTGATTGAGCTGCCGATCCCAGACGCGCGGTAGCACAAGTCCAAAAAATATCATAAATGGTTTAATGATTTCTTAATAAACGATTACATCATTGAATAATGCGATAGGTAAAAACGATCCACATGATGTGGGCTAGTGTAATAATATGCCACTATTATCAAGTAATATACGGGTTCTCGAAAAGTCGACCACCACTTTATATCGTGTGAAAAAACCAAGGGAAGGATGCCAAAGTTGCTCATTGCGGTCCACATCATCATGCACTTGAGTCGGCGAGTCATGCCAAGTAAGCCACTTTTGATGAGCCGCATACATATTTTCTAGCCTGACTTTGAATTCACGGCTAATTAATAATGAGACAATGAGGGGTTCGCATGATCGCCAGTAAATTGCAAGACCAATTTTTGTTTAATTATCGTTCACAGCTTTTCCCTGAAACACTTTTTGAGACGTTGGTCGGAAGAAGGTTTTTCTGAGCTCTTATTATCCCATATATTATTTGCTCGAAAATCTATTGAAAAGTGAAGACAATGGAATCATGTGCTAAATAATGCCTTTGTTAATTATGATTACTCTTTTGTATTTGAAAAGGCACTTGACTTCATATGAGTATCCTATAATTATCACTTTTAACCTTGTTGATAGCAGTGACAGGGATGCTTCAATTGAGGGCTCTTAGTCCTCAGAAGTGAAAGCATAATGCGACGTTTTCCCTCCGTGAATTGTGAAAGAGGAGCAATTAAAAAATGAGATAATACCGAAAAGGATTATTTGAAGAACAATTTTACCGCTTTATTTGGCTACGTATTATTTAACTTTCAGGCTAAACACTAGCCATCATCTCAATTACATTATAATTTTGCATTATAAATAAACACTCTTAATCGATTGTTTTATCCGGTCTCCTCATTACAATTAAATGGTGACGAATGAGTAAATCCTATTGAAAATTTTACAGTGTGAATAAATGTTTAGAGAACTATATACTGTAGAGCTACACATATTCATATGAGATGAAACTAAAATGAGAAAAATGGGCTTCAATGCCTTAAAAGTGACTTAAAACATCACAAACAATGTATCACAACGAACAAAAGATTGTCACTCAAAATAAATAAATTGGAGGTAACACTAATTATTGCTAGCAAGTAAAAATACCATTGCACAATGTCTATTATTACCAATTTCGTGTGACAACATTAAAACTACCTAACCCAGTTAGTCTCTTAACTATCTAATTTAAATGACATCATTATTACCATAATAATAAATTCGGCTTTTAAACTTCAATAATTACGTAGAATTAGGTGTCTCTCATAATTTTATACTCCAGGTCCATCTTTATCAAAGCTGATATGTTGCTGTGCTCTGATTGGATATTGTATCCGAAAACTGAGAAAATCCAGTTCATGTGCGATAAGGAAAGGTAACGTAAGAACAAAAAAGGAACTTTTATAGAGATATCAAAACGTGTCTATCAATGATGGGGTGGAGCATTAATTCCCTTTCGGCACTTAAGAATGAATCCCTTTATTGAAGGTTTTTTTTTTATATATAACAGTGTGCTTCTTGATGATATATCTACTGTTTCAGTTACTTCATTTCTCCCCATGTACAAACAGGGTCTACCCAGTAGGAATAAAAATAAATGTTTCATTGATATTATCTTTGTGTTGTATACGTTTATTTTTGATGTTTGAATAAAGGAAAAAAATATTTGTTGAATTAAGACCGGACTGAAATTTAATTTAAATGTGAGAAATAGGACTGATATGGACGGTTTATGACTTCATGCTGTCAACTGAGGTTTGTGAGGGTATTGTGCTGTACAATGGTAACCTGGAAGGTATGTAATGTAAGGGAAATTGAGTAAATTATGAAGAAGTATTTTGCTACAAGCAAAAGACTACCTTTCGAAATTCGAAACACATATTTTACTACATTAATCATTGTGTGATACACTGCTGTACTTTTATTTTCGTATAAAATGGTATGAGCTCACAAATAGAGATTCTAGGTTTAATAGACATCATAAATTTTAAATTTTAAATCTTTACGATATAGTCACAAGTTTTCGTCAAATCTAATACTTTGTAGATGTATATATATATATATATGTATTTTTAACCTAGTGTAGAATCTATAACCTCTAAAATTGAGAATTTGACTAAAGTGGCATGAATTGCTGAGTTCTTTTCATCAAAACATTTTTTCACAATATGATTACGGTTCTTTGCTAAAATTATCCTTACATGATGTAAACACATTTAAATTAAAATTTACACAAACTATAACATTGGTGTCGTATGTACATGTTGATATAATACAAAGTGTTGGTTTTACAAGACCATGATTTATATAACAGTTTTTTATTCATTAAAACACAATACTGCACAGTAAATAAATATTTACCTTACGGCTCTAAAAATATCTCGAGAAAATACACGATTAGAATCCATAATAACACGCAAGCCCACGTCATCCTTATTTACTTGCGGGTGGGTATAGTATCAGTGCGGCGCAAATAGTTGAGCACTATTTTGAATTAAAGTGTTGAAATTAGCGGCGGCAGCTGCAGCAGCAAAAGCAGCAGCGAGATGTGGTCTTGTGGCCATCTTAATCTTTTCCAGCTCCGCTTCCTGAAGTCGCTTTGCCTTTGCTCTTCGATTTTGAAACCAAATTTTCACCTATAAATGACAAAACACAAGGTATATTAGTTGCTCATTCTGTTGAATTCATTATTGCGCAATTAGATGAAACCAATTTTTTAATCCCAAGTTTCTTTGACAGGATTTGACTGACTCATTTTAATTAATGCATTGGGGGATTTACACAGGAAATGATTGTTAAAATACTTAATTATAAACGAAGGGAAGTTTACTCAAAATCATCTCATGACTTTTTCTCATGTTTTTGGACTTGCATAATATGAGCATGCAATGAGAAAATACATTTCCCCCGAAAAACTGAGAACCCTCGCTATATTGCCAAAGGAAACACGAAAAAAATGACCGTTCACTTTAGAAAGGCTGTATACATAAGAGACACAGGGAGGATGATGATACCACCTGGAAATGAATTATATACTGCCTCTCTCCTTCCCATTACAGACACACGGTATCTTATGAGACAACCTAATAGCACCCTTAATTAATTAATCAATTGGCATTCCTATTAACCTCACTTCAGCCTTCTCGATCGTTTCAATGACTCCAAACTAATCTAAGAATGCAATTTTAATAGCTATTCGTAGCAGCGGAAAGTTGGCATGTTTCATGCCGTTGTTTAGAGGAAGTCAATTTTCCTTTGTATAATTTTCTTTGCCTTCATGAGTTTCACAACAAAAAAAACACGAATGCCCACTGCTCTCCTTCTTCAGGAAAAGCTTTGACAGTGTAAAGTATTGAAAATTGACTTAATAAAATATGCGCTCATATCAGAGAAGCCATAATTTCCCCACTTGCTTTAGGAAGGAAGTCCCGTGTGCAAAAATTAATATTAAGACTCGCCTGCTGGCATTAAGGCCGAAATTTCAAATGAATAAAATCGAGCCCAACAAGCTTTCAGTTTTCCTTTATGTATATGCATACGGATAAAATGCAGAGACTTAAATAATTTTTGTGTTACTCTTCAAGTTGTTTGTTTTTCGTATACAAAATGAGCATAAAAAGTAGACAACAATATCGTCTGCCATCATTTGTAGCATGTATTGAGTACACTTTCTTTAGGTTTCGTAGTGATTAATAATTAAAACCATTTTGTTCCAAGTTATGATGACTGATTAATGAAAAGAAACACCCTTTTGGATTCTAATATTTCAAGTATAGCCCATTCTTCTACACTCCCATTCGCCGGGAGAATATCTTTCATGATATATTTATTACCTGGGGTATATCAACAACTGCCTGAGTCGTCGTCAATGGGTTTTCGTGACATGTTTCCCTTTACAAAAAAACTGTCTTCAATACGAAATCCTCCTTATTGAATATTTCAATTGACAAAGTAACCAATATTTTCCCTACAAACTCAAAAAAAGTCTTGTAATGTGTGAAGTTCATTTTCCTACCAAGAAAACAATGATGAGCAACTTTTCCCCGATTCTCGTTCCCTTTTTTCATGGTAGATTAGACTTTGACTAAATGCCAAGTCATCAAAAACTATTTTGAGAGAATTGGAACAACTCACTATAAAAGATAGAGATAAACTGCCAATGTAGTACAGCCTAACTACTTTTCATCATCACTTCCTCGCCCATCTCTTCTCGCTTAAGCGTTTTCCCCGATCATATATGAATATGAGTGTTTGTCACATTCCCGAATGTCACATAATATCTTATTGCTAATGCATCACCTTGTCCAAAAAAAAGTATTACAAACTAGACGACAAGCAAGTTACACGGAAAAGAAAGATGTAGCTTAGCTTGGCTACAGAGAGAAAAAATCCATATTTTTCACTCCTCTTCATTTTTTACCAGTTAATCAGCCACTACAACGACAAAATGGTTTGGTGGGAGGGGAAAGGGAGCAGGACAATAGAGAGTGACAAACTAGCTGGAAATTATATGGATGAAAATTGTGCACTGATATATGTTAATGACGATCAGTCAGCCAATTTCCGTGACACAGACGGTAAAATTGAGCTCACAACTTTTGTAAAATACAAGTTAATTTGCTAACTTTCTTCATAATCACATTAGTCGCATTCGTTGAATTTGCCATTCCTCATTGAATCAATGAAGCAACTAAAAATACGTAAAAGACAGCCGACACGCTCATTAGCTAAACTATACAACTTTATTACAAGTCTTGTGGAGTGAGTGCACTTGCTGTAAATTGGAAATAGTCGAGCTCTTGTTTACCACATAAATTACACCAGTTTCATCCCTACACACATGTGACATGCATCACCACGAGTTAATACACTACACTATATTACCTACTTACTATGCTTATTGTTTTCTTGCCAGATAAATTAAGTTGTTGGTTAATTTAATAAATGGATTTTGAAATGTTTGGCAATGAAACCAATCTACGAAGCCTTTTGTGAAGTCAATTACCCTATTACTTCGTTTGTAACGTGACTGCAACGTGTCGCATGTTACTCCTCCTGTACTCTGTACAGGATCATGTACATAATGTAAATATGTATGTACAAAAAACTGTAAAGTTGGGACGTCTTATTCTCAATAAGCCTCCTTCAACTAGTTTCGTTTCACATTTCAATATAAATAAAAGTGAAAAGGGAGGAGGAGGCGAAGGAGGAGGGAGTCGACAGGAATCATTATAATTTTGTCTATTGTCTTGTCTTTTGTAATTGTCCATGAAATAAACAAAAGACTAAACGGCTATATTATATTATACGAGAAGAGCGACAAAGCAGCAGCCGTGATGTTGGTGCTTGCAATATATAACACTTGACTTTTTTTTTTAAAAAAGGAGTCCCATAATTCTACCACAATTGTGTTCTCGTAGTGTGAAATGTGCTAAAACCTTTTTTGGGAACCAATTAAGTTAGAACAAAACTGTTTGGCAAGTAGACAACCCTAAAAGAATATGTGCATAATGACAAAGACGGTGTTCCCTCTAGACAATTGAGATAATGACGATAGTGAGAAAAAATAATGGTAGCCATTCGTAAATGTAGAGAATTACATTTGAAACAAAATATAAAAGTATGCATGTGCATACAAAAAAGGGGAAAAAGAAGTTCATTAAAATTGCTCATTCAGTAAAGATGTATAATAATCTTGGCTGATGTGTGATATGCATGCACCTCCCATCTGCAAGGGTTTGCATATGGACGAGGGATTCATATAATTTTTTTTTATTAAGTGTGACTAGTTTCTGCGGCATCCTGCTCATTATCGTTGAAAACAATTAACAGTCATGAAAAGTGCAAACAATTTCGTTTGAAAACCGTTCTAAACATATGAAAATGACTTTTTTTCGAATAGAATTCATCTTGGTTGAATCTTGTTTCATCTTATAGTCATATTTCTCGAGGATAATTACCTTCGCAAGGATTACAGCTATCCTGTAGTTTTTCACGCTATATCATTTCATCTCTTGACTCAATTACTGAAGGTATTATCTGATAATGACAATTTTCTTCGTTAGCTCACCAAATTCTCACATTTTTTGCATGACAATCATTAGTTTTACAGTTATGTACCTTATCACAACTTTGGCCTTTCATAAGCATAATTAAGGTGACATTACATCTTTTAGCAATTTGGTGAAATAGGCTTGTCACATGTGTGTTTATGTAAAAACAATGACAAGAATACGTAGAGATGTTACTTGCAAGTTATTTTGCAAATTTTCAAATTTTGCACTACTTATGAAGAAAAGAGTTCATTATGGCGTTCTACTCCAGTTTCTTCACACCAGTACTTGAAAGAAGGCTTCAAGACTAGACTATACTCCCCAGTCCACACCTCAATGAGGGTAACCTTTTTCACAAAACTGTTTAGTTTTGTTCCCAAACTTAAGTGTAGCAATGTATAAATCAATTATTGAATATTTCAACTACAGAAATAACACATCCCTGAAAGTTCTTACGAAGTGTTATGAACCAAAAGCAAAATTATAGTGCTGATGGTATTTTTTCCCAGTTATCGACTATAGTTCCCTACCTATAGCTGTGTCTCTTCTTCAAACTTTCAGGTGTTTTGATCTGCTAGATAGTCATTAAAATCCACTGGATATGACATATGATTAGAGT
>JAHZNA010005213.1:0-30009 GCA_027743935.1 Sinodicranocentrus sp. ZH6 | reverse complement strand
TGGTCGGCCCTGGTCTAGTTTTAATGAAAGATTTGAACATTAACGAGATGGGGGATCCAAGTGACTTTGCAGTTGCGATCGATAAAGCAATTCAAAAGTGGATTGAGGAAAATCCAGATAAGGGGGAAGAGGTGGCGAAAGAAATTGTGGGGATGATTGAAGAATATTTTGAATTAAGATTGGACTAAAAATTAAGATCCATTTAAAAGATTTTATCACAAATTTAACATGATGTAGTCAAATCTGTGTACCTGCATACTTATAAATAAAAAGGCAAGCATACGTATAAAATAGTTGGGGTAATTCAAATAGTTATTAATATGCTCCTTCTTACTTTTCAAGAAATCCTCTGTGTTGTCTACTGTTGCTGTTTGTATTCGTTCGTATACAGAATGAATTGTGCAAATATAATAACCATGCTGAACGCAGTACGTTGAACATGGTTCCATTTCATCCTGATCCTCCTTAGGCTTAACCTAGCATGATAATGACTTGTAATATTATTAAAATAAACACAACATTTATTTAAAGTGCGTGTTTACCAAATAGTTTGAGACATTCGTATATAATTTATAAGAATAAATGTAAAAAACTGATATAATAATAAAATAAATACATTCCAATTATTTAGATACATATTTGCATGTAAAAACTAACTCGAACGATTATGGTGGTTAACATCACACATTGATTTTTTAGACATTTTGAGATCCCAGGCTAATTTCTCAGCAAACGTGCAAAAAGCACGTATAAGACGTGATTGAGAATGGTAAAAGCTTTAACTTTGCGGTACAGATTTACTTAGGGATTGTACTCAACAAACAGGTGCAGGTTCTCCTTCAACAAAACCCCCTTGCGGCACCAACTCTGGAAAGTGGAAAGCGAAGAGAATACCGATCTGCAGAATGTGGATGCATCAAGCCAAGCTGCGTTGAAAACATAGGGTTCCTGCTCACAAGTAAGAGTATGTTCATGCCAAATCGGAAAACACTATTGAATAGTCAAGTCCGATAGAGCTTTTCATCCTCTTTCCAATGATGCTATTCCTTTCCCCGAACGCTCAAGCGTTTAATTGATACGCTTAGTTTACTTCAGCGATTTTCATAATGTTGGCCGTATACATTCAGTGTTGTGGTTGAAAGCTATTCACAATTTACTGGCATGTCATCGTAATGTGTGTGCGTAAACATGCAAAATTCAAACTGCATAGCATTGTTTATTACGTAGATGAAATCCTTTCATCTAGTATTGATTTGGCCACGTTTGTCTGTCTGTCCGTCTGCCCGTCCGTCAACACAATTCTGACGATATGCGATTACCGATTTTTACCAAATTTAATACATAGGTACATTAAGTCAAGGTCTATGCAGGGATATATTTTGGGCCAAATCGGCCGCCCCCGGGGGGTTGCGTGAGGGAAATTTTTTCTCTTATGACATTAAATGTTCAAATTAAGCATAATCATTACTTAGGTCATGTGTAATCGCTATGTAAATTTTCAGCTTCATTGGTGAATCCTCGGGGGGTCAGGGAGGAAGAACCTTAGACAATAGTTCGTTTCCTCTTGGTCACATACGTCGACGGATTTCTACAAAAGTTAGTATATTGGTATATTGGGTCAAGAGCTATCATAGGATGAATTTGAAGCCAAATCGATCTACCCGGGGGTAGATGGATTTTTTAATGTCATATGTGTATATCCTAATAAATTTTAGCCGCGTATAGTTGCCTTACGGCTGGTTTATATTAGAATATGTACATTTGTAGTATTTTCATCTACGTATTCATAATTCAAAACTAAAAATGCAAAATTCAAAACTGTTTTGATGCATTGTTTATTTTGATTGATGCTATGCATACATTTCCTTTCATGCATGCTTGGAAGTCCTGAAGAAATTATTCGGCCAAAATTGTGACAAATCGCTGGATTAAACTAAGCGTATCAATTAAACACTTGAGCGTTCGGGGAAAAGAATATCATCATTGGAAAGAGGATGAAAAGCTCTATCAGACTAGAATTTTTAATAGTGTTTTCCGATTTGGCATGAACCTACTCTTACTTGTTAGCCGCAGTGGGAAACATAATATTTTTTGTCTTATACATTTGTTTTCTCATTTGCATTTATGCAAATGCTAGCTTTCTAGTATAATTGAAGTCTTTATGCATAACATACAATAAATGAATTACACATATACATTACTAAAGAGCGTTTTTAATTATTATCACCAATGAATCATGTGTTTGAATGCAAACAAAACCCAATCCATTAAAAACAGCATGTAGCATGTAATTTTCATCTCTCATAAAATGTACTTGTTGAGAGCACTTCGTCTCCAAAAGAACGAACGAATACTGTGACAAAAAAATTTCCTCCCCTAGTTTTCACCTTGTGTTGCTTTTAAGCTTGCTGGTTTGTCCAATTAAGACTCAGATATTTAGATGCTGTTAAGTTGAATATGAAATAATTGTATTTGAACACAAACAGCTGCATAATTTTTACATCAACTAAACTGACTTTGATTTTATTTAATGTCTTCAAACTACAAAATGCATATAATAACATTATCCACACTGATTTTAAACAAAAATGACAATTTCCTCGTTAACTAAAAACAAACAAAGGCTCTTCTACTAACAATGACAGTAGTAACAACAACCCTGCGAATCTTGCTTTACGATAAGCAATTCAGGCTATTTGATTTGCATAGATTAGGTTCTAGCACTTAAATATTTGAAGAACGTTTTCACACACGTATATATTACCATGTTACAGAGCAATTTCTATTTTCTCAAAAAACACATATTCTCAAAGAATAAAAATCATTGGAAATCTAACTTCTTCCAAAGAGGAAATTCTATCAAGTAGAAAAAGTTTTTTCAGCAAATAACCAGTACAATCTCAAGAAGCAGTTTCAGGAGGAATACACAAGTCTAAATTTAAAAGCTCATCTAGAAATCTCCAAAACTGTAATCATGGAGTACAACAATCTTAACCACATGATTGACATCTCTACGTATTTAAAGACGAGTGCAACTTATCAACAAATCTTTCATTCTTTAAACAAACTCTAAACGTCAATGCGCAAAATTGACAATCCTAACACAACAATCAAACAACAATAACATCTCCTAAAATCATCTATTTCAAACTCCAACTTGAATGGTTTTTAATTAGCGCGTGCAATCGCTACAATCGTCTACATTAGAATAGAATTAAACTATTTCCACAAGTACATTTTCCTATCATCAAATATTACAAACCAAAGACATGTCCTACTCCACATTGACTTTCATACTTGGAACTTCATATATTTGTCCACTTCATACATCATACTTTGTAAATCAATCCTACACTGATACTCCTATTCCTGTTGTACAAACTAATGACTAAAGACTGAACATCCAAGCTTAGCATTGTCGTAAGGATTACTCTAAATTGTAAGTTTAATTACTCAACTTGTACGTGTACTCTAATTTCCGCGCAGTTTAGGAACCAAACGCGCCCTCTCTCCACCCAGCACAAACAGAAAGTCAACTTGATACACTAAAATCTTGACCAAAGATCAAGATTCAGTTAACCTATGATCGTCAACTAAATTTGCATACATACCACATAGTCTTCATGAGTCGTCTACCAACTACTTGATAACATGGTTTCACTTAGATAGATAGTTAGTAGTAATTGAAGATTAGAAGGGACTTAGTATATTTTTAGTTTAGAAATATCTACAAGAAAGAAAGTAAATGAGTTTTTTGTGTCATACATATATGACCACACAAATTGAAGAAAGTGTGAGGTATTTGGTAGATAAATTTACTGGTTGTTACGTCGAGTCAAATTACACATTCAAATTACACGTGTTTTATAAAGGTCATTTGGTTTGTTTAGATAGAAGTTAGGTTTGAGTGGTTGAAACCGTTAAGAAACACCCGTTAACAGAAAAACATGGAACCGTTTTCCGATTTTGATGTCAGTGTTGAACACGTTTTACGTTTCACTAGTACTTCCCACATTAAAATTACTCGCATACTCCGTCCAGTTCTCCGCGAGCGAGTAGAAAAGGAGGATAATTTATGTATGTATTTCTAAAAAGTTAGTCAAGTTATTGTGATAGATGATAGTTATAAAGACGAGAGAGAGATAGAGTTTATATGAATAGAGTTAAATATAGAGAAATGTGAAATACACGCAGGCTCCAAGTCAATGCGGGCATACTTCCACAAGTCATACCCTCTTGCTGACCCCAGCAGCATTACATATATCTAACTTAATTTTTATGGCAGTCCGCGAGCAGTTGTTGACCATCAACCTCCGACGTGACGAAGGGGTCAGTTTGAAAACAAGTACATACGTTAGCATCAGTCACCTGAAATATAAATATCCTCCTATCTATATCAATTCAATCTACTATTTAACCGAACTTACAAATACACTGTCAAAGGGAAACATCGAAAAACATTTCTGCTCTATGATGTTCCTCTTTGTTAATGACGATCATTGGTATCCCGTACATTTATCTTCAACCTTACCACACTATTCCCTCTTCAATCTTCTTACCCTACCAAAAAACGCTTACATTTTCATTTTCATTTTCTCCATTTACACTTGGAAAATATGTGCTCGCACATACAACTCAACCAACACATCAAGTCCTAAAGCCAACTTATCTTCCCATATTAACTACACCTAAGTACATCATTATCTTTCTCTTGACTTCAAAAGGAAGTCATATCTACGAAATCATATTCACAATTATAATCATACATAGCTTTCATTAGCAAACAACTTGCGGCTATTTAGATTCCATAGTTTAACTACAATATGTATAAACTATTACTATCGTACAAGAAGGACTTTTCTACAATTGACACCGATAACAAGTGATACACACATCTCACACCGCACATACTTTTGTTTGCAGTATTAAAGACTCTATAATAACAATCAAAGTAGAGGTAGAAGTGATCATTTATTGAAGAAAAGTGTCTTTCTGCGTTTGTAGGATTTGAAGTGGACAAGGAATATTCTTCTCTTCCTTTTATCGTAAAAATGTATAAAAGCCAACTAGGTAATCAGAGGATGTTGCTATTGATTAGTTTTGTTGAGTTTCTTCACCAAAACGTAGTTATTCCTTATTGCTTTTTTGTTAAAACTGTTTCTCAAGTTTAATGAGGGAAGAAACGAGAACAGAAATTATTAGAAAAAACATACTAATTGTCTAGCTATCTATTTTTTCTTGGCAATAAGTATGTGTGCATGTGTACATTAAAGTTTTTGAAACTGAGACTAAGACAAATACAACGTGGGTTTTCTAAAGACGCATCCTTTTATTTCTTTGTATTATTTACACGTAGAGAGGAAGTACATTTCTCATAGAGGTTTTGCTAAATCCTGCAAATACATCATCAAGTTATCCCCCTACAGTGTTCTTTTGTTTAAACATTTGTGTTTCCATTTTTTGGTATTTGGGTAGTTCACAATTTTGTTTGTTGACGTTAATTGGATTCTTTTTGGCTATGTATAAAAATAAAAATCTTCCACCATCCATTTTTTTGTATTTTGTTTTAAAGCAAACAAGCTGGTTTGTTCTCTTCAAACGTCAAAATTTAAAGCGATACACCGATTGTTTTGTTTTGAAATGCTGAAAATTTTCTCATACTTTTTTGGATATATTCTTTTGCAATTACATTTAATTGTTTGGAATACTTGTGGAGTCTTAACACATTTGTATAGTTATACGTGGTATGATATTGACGGCGAACGAGTGGAGGATATTTGTTTTCTACGTAAACGAAGAGTTATTATACTAATGAGGCATAAAATAAAAGAAACTATTGAAACTATTGACATATATATTTATATATTTTTTAGCAATTAATACCGACTGGAGGGAACTTTGCCCTGTGAAAGGAAGACAACTACATTTTCTGTAAACGTACATGCATTGTCGTTTAATTTCCAACTTTTGCATAGTTGTCAAGTTGGAGAAAGGAAACTTAAAAATGGCGATACAAATTAGTATATATTGACAACAGTTTGCGGGGACTTGAGAGTCATCATATACACCACAGCCTAGTTTGACCTCCAGCGATATGAATGAAGCCAACTATTTACTTGAAAAGGTTTAGCTTGCTGAATACAAATGATAAAATATTTTAAGAACTTTTTTCAAGCTACATTTGTGACTCCAATTAAAATTGAAGGTGAAGCAGAATGCGACAAAGGTCTGATAATCCTATCGCGTATTGTTTTACAACACAACCAAAAGCATTATTGTTAACTAAATAATTTGCATAAGTCTAAAAATTAGAAATTATGAATGCCTAGATGCAACCATCGTTAATTTATAACGTGGGAGGTAGTTCCACGTTGTAAATTTGAGGATAATGAAGGTGGCTCAAGAGTCAACGTTGAGGAAACTTGTAATTGCCCATCAGCAGAGGCTAACGGCGAATTTGAAGAGTGTGGTATATTTGAATTGGAGTTAGTCATATAGGAAGCTGCCAATGAATCCTTTCCACATCCAATCACGCTGTTTAGTGATGGCTTAAAAGAGTCAGTTGTGGAGTTGGATGAGTCGTCGTACCCGGAATCGACGGAAATGCAGTCTACAGCGATGGCCGCTTCCTTTCTCGAGCCATCAGGGCAGCTTTCCTCTAGTTCGGTGCCAGCTGCTGAAGTTTCAGACTTATGTGAATTTTGAACAGGTTTTTGCTTCATTTCTGAATGTTCACAAGTCGCATCTTTCACAGTCCGGAGGAAACAAGGACTTAGAAAACGACGATCAAGAAGTACTTCCCCACAGGGGCCTTTGAATATAATTCCGCAACAAGTCTTCTCCCTGAAAATTTTAAAATTAAAATATCTTTATAGTTAGCGTTCCAGTATATGCGATAAAATTCGTGTTTGTTAGCTACCGCTTCCAAAAACTGAGATCCAAGAAACTGCTATGTGACGCATCCGAGTTCCTCCTAGACTTATGTGTGCTATCTCGTCCACGATTAATTTTTCCAGTTCCATTGGCACTGCTAACCTGATGGGTTAGAGAGCGACCGTTTACGGAATCTATGGAACTCTTGACTCTCTTAGGACGGGCTGTGTAGGACACATCGTCATCACCAACCTCACTCGGTGTTGGAGAGGCAGCCAAGCTGGAATGGTAGCTACCACTCTCGCTTGAAATGCAGTCAACTGTAAATAGTGAGTCAAGTCAGTTTACATCTTGCTAATTCAATGCTTTCATGTAAATAATAATTCACTTTTTATTTCTAGCACAACATAATAGCACTCACTTTGAACATCGTCACTACACCCTGAAGGACTATGCTCTCGACCCCTTCCCAAAGAACTGATATAAGAATCTGATGGTTTATGCTTCTTCATTGCACTTCGCATCTTATCTGACAACTCCAAACTTGGTGTCTTCACCTTTGCTATGCCAATTGGCTTTTTAACCTTGTTAATTTTGGATATTGGCTTACTCCCGTGTCCAGCTCGGGCGTCAACCACCTTTGGGAAAATTATAAATGGTCTTTAAACGTATTGCCAATTGGTTAAAAATGCCAACAAAAAACTTGCAAAAATTACTAAAGAATGGAGAGGAAATTTGTTAAAAACATGATACAGGTCACCACAACCCCAATCATACCCGATGAATTGTCAAATGTAAAGTTGCGTTTGTTTGATTCCAGATTGCATAACATTATACAACTAATGGGGCAGTGCTAATATTTTCAAAAGGTTACCTGAAACATGCTTACCTGCTAGACTTAGCCCGGCATATACAGCAGCCCGAAGCGGAGCGATAAATTCTTGGTTTATGGAAACTAAACATGATGCTATCATTAAAATTTGCGTTTTCTTCTGGATTTTTTCTTTGGCTGAATGGACATTGATAACTGAATGGAAATGTCTAGCAACGTCTCTCACATGGAAAGTCTATATGTTTTAATTCTACTATTAAGTATATGCTGAATTCACACAGCTATATAGTAGTTCACCATGGAAAACAAACTGTTTGCTACAACAAGAACAACATTAGCGGTTGTGAACCCTCCTTCCACAAATTCCAACTGACTCTAGGACAAGAGTCGCTTTCCAGTTTCCAAAGAGGAGTGTATAGACAAATCTAGAAAAAATAAAATAAACCAAACATATATCACTCAAAATGTCAACCATTTCCTTGCAAAAAACATAATGCAAAGACCTAACCAAATCCAATGCATTCAAATTCAAGTCTTTTCAACATCTCAACCTTGAGCTGTGACATACATATGACATGGACGTGGACATGTTTTCGCGTAAAGGATGTTAATATTTATTTCTGCGGTGACTCTAAAATGCACTCCATGATTTCCTCTCACTTAAAAGTATAAGTAATGCAACAACACCTACAGAAGAATGACAAAATCCTCTTGTTTGGCTTCCCACCTATCGAATATAAATGTTGTCCTCACTCCTCAAGTATGTGACAATAATTGCAAACGCAAACTTCTAAGGTGAGTATATTTAGTTGGCAACTAAACAAGGAAGTTTTCCCCCTCAAGTTTAAAACCCAAATCCCAATCTGATTGTGAGTATGAGAGGCAAAGTACAAATGACTTCTCTCCCGTATTTTCCATCACTTATGAGCCAACTAGGTATAATTTATAGGTACAAGTGGAATGCCGGTAAAGCTCCGTACAGAACACACACGTCAAGTCTGAAAAAGTTATATAAAGCATATCAACGCTTCCGAACTATTGTCAGACAGGGCATGATTTCGTAAGTAGGTGATCATCATCATCATCCTCACAACACCATATCTTGGTTTCGTCTCATGTTCCATGTGCCATCGACACTGCCTCCTCTTCCAAGTTGATATGGTCTCATGAGGAAGAATATATCCAATTGGAATTTCAAAGAGAGGAGACAACCACACTGAAAATATTTTACATGCGCCAAGTGTGGAAACGGCGAGCAAATCATTACCGTTGCTCGTCTTATCAGCATAACACTGATTGTGCATGTGATGAAGATAGAGAAGGAAAAAAATCAAGAAGCTACTCAAATAAATATTCTCATGAGAAACATCACGTTATCAATATAACCGATGTACAAGGAAACGCTCACACAACACTCAGCTGCTATGCTGGCGATGATGATGCAATGTAACTTATTATCAATAAAAGTTTGCTCTACTTTTTCCCCCAATATATAAGCTCATCCTTGCTTTACCTTCATTAATCATCGTCACAACATTCAGAATGTTACGGTATATGTCATTTAGCCGCAGAGCCGCATGCAGAGGATTGAATGTACAAATACTTTTATTCATTCTGGCAGTGAAGCACTCGCACAGAGTGTTTGGACTTTTGTGATTAGTGAATTGACTAAATACTATAGAGTCATTGGAAGGTTTACACAGTCATTATGCCATTAGAGAGTGTGTATGTCAATGTCGCAGAGGAAATGAAACAAATGAAATGATTTTTTCTTCATGCTCACTTGAGTCTGGTAGCCAATAAATGTCATTATATTATTATGTGTGCTATTCATCATCTCTGGTTCAAGTAGTGTCGCACTGCTAATAACACCAGAATACTATTTAAACTTTTGTGTGTGCTCCACTTTGTAACGTAAATTTAACTAACCTTGTTGAATGAGCACCATATTGGGTCTAATTTTACCTTAAATCATTTATCACGATATGGTCCAGAGAGTAAGAGAGATATAAGTACGTGTATAAATAATAATATATGCAGTAATCATTGTACTCATCTAGTCTAGCCAGTATTGTAATCAGATCATCTGTCCCATCAAGAGCTGTTCTCAATTTTTATTAAAAAATATTATGCGCACTTGCAAACGTCATTCTTGTCAATTTGATACCAGAAGGAAAAGTCAGGGCCGTGAAATTCACTTGTGGCAGCTGGAAATCGCAATAGTAATCATTTTCATGCATATTCCTGACGAGATGCGGTAGTCGTGGTTGGCTAATACTAACTTTTTCTGTATAAGCTATTATTGGATTAAAATATAGAGTTATATACTGCAACATTGAGTAATGCAAAAGTGTCACCTTGCTGGAGATGAGATGCACTAATATTATAAACTAGCAGCCAATCAGTTATCCTTGTTACTGAAAAGTCTTTAAAGTCACATTATCTTTGTTTTTAAAAAAGAAGCTCTTCCGTGTTCGGCTCTGTGCATCATCTTTTTCCATATGATAAACATTCGCATATTGATACAAAGACATTTGTAAACTGCGCATGCTTCCAGTGCTCCAGAAAAATTTCTCTTACCTCAAACTTGTCTTAAAATATTCTGTTGACACAGGAAGAAATGCAGAGTCACCGATAACTACCTGTGTAGTTACATATTATGTAACTATGTAAATCGGGATATCGACCAGTAATTTTTAAAGAGTGGCTAAATGTCAGTGTCTGCTGATGATTGGGTGTGGATTGGGTGTGTGTTTTGTAACTTTCCTTTTTGTGTTGGAAAAGTAATTACAAATAAATAAGTCAGAATTCCAGGCCAAGTTTGTATCGGTCGTTATGTCAACTGGTATTTCGCAGACGAGGTTAGGGTTGCAGAAACTACGCTCTGCTGCTGCTCACCTACCGTTGAAAAGTAGTGTGCGTTACTTGAGCTAACACACGTTTTCTGCCGTGAGCAATAATGAATAGGAAGAAGACCAAGAGTACTATATCACTTTCACATATAACGTGCACTCACAACACATACTTGTGAAATGAATCAACCGACTAAACGGTCGGAACATAGTACTATGTTCACTGGTAGTACATATAGTATTTTAGTATTTAGCAACAAGAAAATACTCGTGCATTGAGTTCTCACTCAGTCAGTACTCTCCCTTAACACAACCACAAGGTTTTCATGGCTTTGCAACCATTTTTCCGAATGATAAGTGAGTGAGTGTGCAAGGCCATACTAGGACTAGTTGTGAGTGGAGTGGCACTATTTATGGAACAGGATGCCACCATACCACTCTTCCATTCGCTTCGGTGCGAGAAGAAAAATTATATTCTAGTTCTCTTCTTCTCTGCTTTAATATTGAGCGAGCTCTAGCCTATAATTTAGCCAAGTCGGAGGAGAAACGCATTATGTCGAAGTTTCATGCGACCACCTACATTCCACATTTCCACAATTTCCTCCTTGTGTACTTGCATCTTACAAAAAATTTGGAACCAAGAGAATTCATAAAACAGCGAGACACGAGTAACCTATGAGTCTTGGTCTGCTGGCAGGGAAAACTAGGTCAAGCAGTAGTCGATCGGCTTTCTTCCTCTCTTGATACCATGACTGTCTGGTCTGCACACTGGTTACGCAGATCCGAGTAAATCAGATATAAAGAAGTTCCTTAGAGAGAAAGTATTGAGCAAGGCCTTTTCCCCGCTGTAGAACTGTTTCTACCCACTTTAAACCAGGGGTGGTGGGGAGTTAAAACCACTTTAGTTGCAGTAACCACACCACCGGTGGTCTTTCAACTGGAGCTTCTAAAAGATCCCTTTCCTTTGTCGACTCGGCATATTTTCATCATCATCCACACAAGAATGTTATACATGTCGGAAAAATAGTTTGATGTGGTAGATCTTTGCCGTTGAGCATGTCCGCCCTATGGAGGGTTAGTAGTAACGATCTGCAGGGAGCAAGTACAATTAGATCGAAGCTGTAGAATGACGCATGCCAGTTTCATCTAAAGGTTGTTAAAGGAACAAGAGAGAAAAAAACGCAGAGATGTGCCCTCAACTTTTACAACAAAAATAGTCCGGGAAGAACCTGAGAATACTTGTGCGTGCACTATGAAAAACGGCAGTGCCAGTGGCACTAGCATGCCCTGATGGCTAGCCTCACAAGGCAAGGTTAACTGCAGAAAAAGAAGATGTAGCTTTTATGTAATTTCTCTGAAGAAATGGAGGAGAGAAAGAGAGAAGCATAATAAAGTTGTATGCACATAAACATTGAGTTGAGCAGACAGCGAGAAAGAGAGCATAAAAGATGAATATTTAGTTGATTCCGACTACTCTCCCCAGCAGTCATACAGCACAACAAACTCTTTCATAGTCCAACTTCTTCTTCTTCCTTCAACAATTGCGAAAAAGTAGGTCAGTCCGCAAGCCAACGAGCTTGGTATGCATGCATGTATTTTCGGCCATATTACCCGGTTTTCCCACTTTACCATCTGGTATATGCTTCACACGTCTACTACTACTACCATTATCGCCTCTCTCTCTCTCTCTGTTTCTGACTATAGGAATAATAGGATCTCCACTGAAAGCTTATGACAGGGTGTAGACTACTGACGGCAGATAAAGTACATGCACTGCGCTAAAACTGTCCCAATTTCATCGTGTCAATGTTAGAGAGATGCAAGGCGGTGACGTTCTACTAACTTTGACTTTTTATCATGGAGTCTCTCCCACCCATCCCATTTTTGAGATATGTCGAGCTTATCACAAAAATTGGATACGACTCTCTTTCGTGTGTGGATACGAGCGAAAGTTATTTACACCAACAGTACATATGCATCCATCCATCCGCATTCTATGGCAGGCTGAAAAAAGAGGAGAGAAACGAGTTGCTGTTTTTGGGATCTTTGGAGCTTTGACTTCCAATTCCATCATTATCCATCCTTCCTAATCAAACGCAAGTTTTCCTTTGTTTCAGATATGATGAAAGAGAGAGAAAATGAAAACTTTTCATTGTTTTATGGAAGTAGTGCATTGCGGGAGGATTTCATCAAGATTGGAAACGACTTTTCTGCTCCTCCCCATAAAACAGCACATTAATTCTCACTACAAACTTTTCTGCCTGACGTTGGTCGAAGAAGGTTGAATGAGGTTTGTTTTTGTTAATGGTTATATTCCATCTGTGTGCTTTATGAGACCTGTGTGCTTGAATGAATGCAAGATTTATATAATACACATCTCTCCGTGAGCCTCGTCGCCCGGTTGCTTCTCATCTCGGATCTCTCGATACCTAATTGCATGATACATATATAAACACTTGTGATAGCAGGATCAACTCCACACAATAGCACATGCACTTTTGGAAGCAGCTAGTGGTGGTAAAACAACTCCATGGTAAATCTTGTAAGGAGATGCTCCCGGGAACTAGTATATTATATTCTCTGTACATAGTGTCCTCCACATATAAGATTGAGAGAGAGAGTCAACATCAAGTTTGAAAAGGAGGAGGAAAGTGATATAGAAAGAGAGGAGCAATAAACTCGGATGGTTATTTTCAGGGTTTCATATACACACATACTTTAGAAAAGACGACTGCACAAGGAAAAGCTGGATGACACGTGCACGTGGAGCTTCTTTCATCCCTTACATGATCAAGGAAATTTTTCAGAAACTCTGGAACCTCTTTTACCACTGCCATTTGTTACCCGAGAAGCTCACACACGAGCTTCTCTTCCAGAAAAGTGTCTAACGCTCGTCATCAACTCTCTTGAAGAGAAAAAAGGTGCGCTCAACAAACTACATATGTTCAAGCGTGAATTCCCTTTCAGACCAATTCCAGATTCGTTTTTATGAGAAGGTGGAAAAATATATTTGTCGGTTCTCCGGCTCAAAAATGAGCTCCTAAGCCAACAACGGATGAATGTCGTCGGCGAAGCATTGGAATAGAACGTGTGTGTGGAAGCATATAAGCATGGTTTTTTGGATGTTATGGATCTCTCCTATCATGTTCCTCCTTCTTCCATTCCAAAATGTCATTGACCTTGTGTGGTAGCTCGTGAGCATTTCTAGCAACTCACATTCAGAGTATAAAAGTGAGCCGTGTAGAATTCCAGTTTGTCCGTAAGGCACCACACACATACCACGCTGGATTACATCATGCCGGCTACTACTCATAAATGGATGCGTTTTTTCTACCCTAATATCATTTTAGTTTTAAGGATGAGAGTTTTATGAGGAAATGAGCAAGAGGAATTCTCTGAAATGAATGATCCTCTCGTCAAACTGAAGGGAGCTCTTATCGTAATTTGTTTTTTATTATAAAAAAAAACCTCGTAGAATAATGTCGACAACTTGGTTGATACTTTTTTTCACAAGGTTCATTGTATTATGCATCGCTTGATGAACTGACACTGCCTTCCAGGGCATGCACGCTGTTTGCCTGACACGTGTGCATCATCATCATGAGGAGGTGCATGAATGCACCACGTATTCCACTAAGAAAATTCCAGTGCACGCACGTTTTAACTCGAGACAATTTTCCTTGGTATCGTATATCCTTAAATCCTTAAATATTTATATACATAAGTTTCGGGAAGAAAAAGACAGTCATCATCATCATCATCTTCCGCATCTATGAACATATATATGTATAGCAAGAAATAGGGGAAATGAACCAACAATAAGATGATGAAAAAGCAAGTGTAAAGAGACCGGAATTCTTACATGCACTTTGTATCTTGCAACGGACATCCTTCATGATGCATTCCAACTCCAACTACATGTCAATCTACACAACATGTTTTATCATTTCAACTGGTGCTATTTGATGAACAATATAATTCAAAGAAATAAAACGCCAACATGACGATCAGCTGGGACGCCCCTACTAGAAAAGCGCATGAAACTCTCCATGAATTTCTCATCCTTTTCCAAGAATTCTCATTACAAATAAACGAGAGAAAAGCTGCTCCCTACCTAAAGTGTATAGACTATGGCGACAGCCATTTAGCCTTCCCATTATGTATTTCACCACGGACGAAAATAATTCATTCCGAGAACAGTTCTAAAATAGGCCCATGTACGCACACTAGGAGAACTGGAACAGCAAGTTTTAAGCTGCCACCATTTCAGCTATTGAAAGCGACGCAACAACGAGGCAAAACAAACTGGAAGCAGAAGGAACGAGAGAGAGAGGAAGCACAAGAAGAAAGGAAATGAAGAGGGGAGCCATGATAACTGGCGGTTCCAGGGAAAAAAGCAACGGCGGATATTCCTCATGCATCCTACTTTAGTACAACCAGCATTGCCATGATGACGTCGGGAGTGCAGCGAAAGCCCTTGATTTGCTCAAGTCATGGAGACAGGAACGCCACTTGGAAACCGGTGTCAATGACCCTGAGCTCCCTCTCCCTTTCTTTTGCCAGCCAGTCGACGAGACAGACAGAAGTGAGACACGCGAGCACAAGCAGAGCATTCGCCATATCAGAGAGGACTATAACTGAACTACCACACAAGAGAACTAACTCGCAAGCTTTGTTTTTTATACTCCAATGAATTATATGATGCCGTGCTTTATAATAACGAATGCAACAAACGAGCAAGACAGAGAAGAAAGGGAGCATGGATATGGATGGAGTAGTAGAAAAAAGCCGGAGGAATTACGAAAAAAGCTTGCCGGTTGCTTTTCACAAAGGGGAGATGAGTATTGACCATAGCAAGAGTCTTCTTGTAACTTGCATTACATATTATCCGACAATAATATGCAGTACTCGTATGTATGTAGATCGTAGATCCTTCCAGGATATAAAGAGTGAATGTACCTACAGCTTTTATTTTAATGCCAGTTCTCTATTCAGTCAGTTTTTTGCCGGTCCATAGACCTTCTAGGAGACCGTACCATCTTCTCTCCACTTTTATGAGACATATTCTGCATTGGAACAACGTTGGAAGCGAAGCTACTTTGCATCAACTATCATCATTGTCAGCAGGAATTGCCAGGGCAGGATTGATTCACTAAAACTCCTTTCGGTATTTTCTTTACCTACCTATTACGCCATCATGGTTAATGGTTATGCATCCATGTTATATGTAAATCAGTTTGGAGATAACAGAACACGTGAATATATCAACTGTTATACCTCTCCAGACATTATGCTTTTCCCATATCCACGACATATGATATCCCTTTTCCCATATAATGAGCTACATATGATATTATTCCAGATAAAAACAATATTAACACAATATGTCTGGGCTTCCAAAATGAGCACCAACACCCCAAATTTGGTTTAATCGTTTCCAGACATTAAATTGTTTGTGGATGTACAAGTTTGTGATTATACTGTTATCTTGACATTCTGAGGTAATCATGTTACAAGCTGTCAACCTTACGTAACTGATGCTTGTCAAAAAAATTGTTAGTAAGTTGGAACACAGTGTGAATTGTGAATGATGTGTGTATGGCCTTGTGAATTTGTGATAAATTTGTTGTACTTACAAACATGAAACAGCAAAGGACTGTGAGTTGGAATAGGAAAATATGGATCATGTCTGAGAAATGATAAGCTAAAAACCACTTCCCTAGGAATACTTTCAAACTTCAAAGAAAAATCGATGACAACGCTGAATTTGTACAATGCGCAAACAACACTATATGAGAAAGTGTAAAAGCCAGAGACCACAGAAGATGTGGTGGAATTTTAAGTGAGGAAAATTCTGGAAATTTGGCAACCAAATCTCTCTTGGTTTTTTACCCTTCTCTGATGAACAAAAATGCAAAAGTTAGTTGTCAATAGAGAAATCCCATTAGGAATTTATGATGATAAAACTAGGGAGCAAGAAAAGAGGGAGGAAGTTGATGAATCATGCGTAAGGACTGCGAAACCAATTATTCGTCCAACATTACAGACATCACTTCATCACTCTACCCTCACATCTTGTGGTCAATGCTTTCTTGTACGCAGGATAACAATGGATCCCAAGAAAACTCGTTGAGCGTTGAGTTGAAATGGAATGATATGAATCTTTGCTCCCAGCATTCAACTGGTGTATGGACCAATGTACGAAAGCTAGTAAAAAGTAAAGAAATCCAAGCATGACCAGATTTCTGGCACTGGTTTGAAGATGACGGCAGGGAAGGAGCGCTGATATGCCTAGAGAGTTAGTTTTTTGCCAGTTCCCTGTGTCCATGAAATGAACGGCCATGAACCGATGACGACGAAATGTGAATGCTCTTGGTAGGCAAGTTCTCTCCACAGCTCACAGCTGTATTCTGTTGCACTGGCTACCTGGTCAACCCCACTGCTTTGGCTGGTGCTGCAGATAATGATGCCTTACCAGCACACACACCATGTATATATTTAAGTAAGCATGAATCTGATGATGACGAGATTTGTTCAGAAAATGAACCAGCTGTATCCTGTACAGAAGAAGTATATGTTTCAAGTGCATTGTTAAACCGCACACACATATTTTTACACGGTCTTTCCCCTCTTTCCAATGATTACGTAGTAGCAGGAATGTATACACACAAGGAAAAATTATGTGAAAACAACGACTCGGGATGAACTCGTCTTCTGCATGCAAAGGTCTCTCTACACCAGAAAAAATGAACGAGAGAGGGGTTGTGTAAATGGGTAATCTCGTATCATCATTTCATCTCTACGAAATATTTTCTTAAATTTTCAAACATGAACAAAAAATGAGTTGAGGATGAAAGAAAAAACGGAGAGTTGTTCAACATAAAAGACGTAGTAGGTTACTTCAGAGTAACCACCTTTTAGGTTTGATACAACAACTAAAATAAATTAGGCATTGGATTACTATGGAGGATGGTACTGGCCCGCAGGCAACAAGATCAACTCGAGCGTTTGATCCTAAATCATCCCTCTGATCATAAATGACATAAGGCTATTACCCGGAGTTAGATTTTAACCCTCTCCTTTGTAAAACCTGCATTTTCATTATTGTGACGTGATACAATATGGATTTGACCCAGCATGCATTAAAGTAATTGAAACTGGATATATTTTCGTGTGCTTTAGCCACTCATATCAATTTCACTTTTGGGCACAGCTAATTCAGCTAATTAGGAAAAAAGGGAATGTCGAATCGTGACAACGGTAAGACACCATAAAATCCATTAAAACATCCAGCAGGATTATTTACTATATCAATTATTCCAACTAGTACTTTATTAGTCCATTGCAATATAAGTGAGCAAACTACTTTCGATTTTCTGCGAATTTATATATATACACGAGTATATCACTTGTATTGAATGTCACAGTGAAATGAAGAGTATTGCATTATGTTCTCAGAACATTGGCTATATCAATTGGCCGACAAAAGTAATACGATTGGATTGTGTGTGTGTTTTTGTGCATGGGTAGAAGAACATCGAAAGGGAAATGGAATTTTACCACACCCATTCATTCATTATTACAATATGCGAAACACGATTGGTAAAAGTTGCAAATTTTACCTGTGCTCAACTCTCTTTTACTTGTGTATTCAGCAATAGTCCCTCTTGATGTGGATAAATATACATACGCTTCAGTTGGCAAAAATGCCTGCTATGCATTTCGTCTGTGCTTTCGATTGATGTAGAAAATTAAACAGTTACGCATGTATTTTATGTTACTTTTAGGATCTTTCAAAAAAATCTCTTTGGCTGGCTTGCTTGAATAATCAATAAATACATAAAAATGATGTTATTCGAGGAGATTATGTATTGCTTTACTTGCATCTTGCACGGTGATCATCATCCAACTCAGGTTATAAATGTATTGATTTGGATTCCTTTTCCTTTTGGATATTTTATTTTTTATATCTATGAACACTTTTCCCATTTTGAACTGAAACACATGTCTACACATAAATACACGCTTACACTGCTATTTATTGAAAGTAAAAAAATGTAAAAAAAACTCTAGTCCACACAATCACAGTGAAGGATATGAATCTGACAAATGTGAGATCTTGTAAGAGAGGAAATTGGAAAGTAAAAATATCATCCAAATATAGGAATCTCGTAAAAGACTTTTATGGCTCCGGCAACACCGCATCGCAGTCATTTCAAAAAAGGGTGTGAGATATGTTCATTACCTGACTAGGCAAACGGATACGTATGCACATCTAACAAATTACTTAACTGCAAACTGCTCTAGTCCTATTCATGCACGTTACACTGTCTAATTAACATTACCATTGCAAACATGAATGACGTGAGTTGGTTCATCATCATTCGCAAAATAAAAAATCAAAGTGAAATACTTTTCATAGTTATTATATCGTAGCGCCCTATTTCCGCAAGTAAGAAGCTATTTGGTTGTTAGAGATCTTCACATTGCCACTCTAAATTTAAGAAAAGAAAACCTAATTTAGGATTTTGAAAACCGGTTTGGCTAAAAACCATCATTGTAGCTAACAAACAGTAGCATAATAATATAGGAAGGGTGACATTCACACCAGAAATTGTTACCATATAAGATCATTTTCGCATGAGCAGAAAAGTTTAAACATTGTGAAGGAAAGCTCATCATCCCATCATCCCTACTAATTTCCTAATTAGTTTTCCAAACTGTCAAAACCATTAATATTTACGAAAGCACGAAGGGCTCAGCGTTGGCAAGTTAAATGACGTGAAAGAAGTGATATAAATATAGTAAAGGGATATGAAATCCCAATCCAAGTTGGCAATAGAAGAGCATTAGCAAGTATAGTGCCGTGTGTGAGGGAAATACTGTTACAGACATTTAAATGCACGGTTACCGACTCCACACAGTGTTTCGAGTGAATAGCAAAAGGAAGACTTGCAAAGATGCTACTACCGACCACACTGCATTAGTACATTTGACTATAGTGTGGCAAATGGCAAGGAAGCACTAGTAAAAGCAAGCTATCATCATCTTGAGATTGCAGCTGAGAATTTAGGTTTGTAGGTCACATCGCTACACGTCCGAGCCAAAATCACTGTCTGGCTTTGAAGCGACCACCTTATGTATTCATTTCTATCTCTTCAACAGCGCTGCGCTGTTGTTCCTCTTGCTCTTCACCGACACTCATACTCGAGTTGCAAATGGGAAAAAGTGGAGTTTGCAATGCTTTTTTATGTATGGTTAATAGTAGCAGACAGAAGCGCAGCGCTAGTATTAGGGCATAACATAACAGTAACATCACCGAATAATACGTGGTCAGCAGTATCACATCGCGTAAAAAAACTATCAAAATAATGAATCCTTTTAATCTATTCTCATATTTGCTCATATATACATACATAATGGATTTTGTACTCACATTTGACTCGCATTTACACCACAACTCATTCATTCATTCATTTTTTGTGTACCATCGTAAATTCCTGACTGAGCAGTATCCTTTCTATCTGTTTTCCTCTCGTTGAGAGAGAGAGAGAGAGATTGTGTGTGCTATATTGTATGTGCGTGCAGAAATATTTTCATGTGTGTGTGAAGTGTTATATGGTTTGGCCTTTAAATTGATTGGCAGACATACATACTCCTCAAACAATTCATCTCTTGCTTGCTTGGTGTCGTCCTCCTGGTGACGAAATTTGCACTTCTCTCTTACACTAACTTGATTGGCTAATACTGGCAATGCACTTGATACCTCTTTGCTGCTGGATCTAACTAACTTAATGGGATTCCGTTGGCCTTGTGATCATAATAGATATCTTTTACGAGAAGAACCGTTTACCATAATTATTTTACTCCTTTGCCTTCTATTGCTCTTTTTGTCCACTGCAGCTGCCACTTGTGAGGAACAAGTTAAGACAGACAACGAGACAACATATGTCTGGGAGACTTTGATAATTGATGATAATGTGAATATATAGAGTCTTTTTTCTTCATGGATATATAGGCTAGTTGCTTCTTGGAGGAACCTTGCAGGTTTCCCATTTGTTCGTTTTCTCTGCTTAATGCTGATACATGAAATTGAATACCTTTAACCTTTTGAAAGTAATCAACTACACTTTAAATGATTCCTTCGTGATTACTATGTAAACTCAACAAGGCAAGTGATTTTAGAGAAAAAGAAACCTTATTACTTTTAGAAATCGAAATGTGTACGAGGAGTGCTATGACATTGAATTATTATTTTCCCCTAAATGAGGTTAAATCCACCGGTAATCACATTTTTTTATGAATAACTTTTAAATTTGTTGCGCCTAACTTGATTTCTCAACAATGACGATACTCGACGTAGCAGTAACGGCACATTTTCTCAGCTAACTGGCAAAGTGAAACTTGAGCACTTGAATGCATGTATATCTTGATTAAAAGAGAAATTGCTCTTACCTGGTTTTCTACATTAAACTAGGGCGGTGCAAGACGTTCCTAAAAAATTTTTCACTGATGATGACGATGACGCCTCTTCTATTATTAGCTCACTTGTGTACACATTCCTCAACGTAACTGTGCGCAGATGGCGGATGGATTACGTTATACAACTAAACGAAATCAACAGTCAACAATCACTGCCACAGGGATCACTATTCTACGACTTTTTCTCTACTGTTACAGGGATATATTTGCGCTGGATATGTATAACAGAATGAAATTGGACAGATTGACACAAGTCAGTTGACCCTTGGTACTTTCAATTTTACGCATCAATGAAAACCGGAAATGGGTCAAGTGTCAGGATTTGCAAAAAGTAGATTTGCAAAAGATACTTGAAGGTAAGTAAAATTCAGAGCTCTTGAAGCGAATGTACCAGTGCGCTCCGAAGAGTGTGTCTGTCTGCTTCAGAGCATCCACTTCCTTTCTCGCAGCTCTCTCATGAGCCAGCCACAGCATATCATGTTCACAGCATAGCATTCCCTGCAAACCACCATAAAACGCCTAACTCAACGTGAGAGACGAGCTGAAGCTAAAAAAGAGTACCACAAAAGACCACAACAGGCATACAACATGATCATGGTCTCTCCGTTCAGACATGAGCTCCATAGTCGGCTTCAGAAGCATGCTCAAGTATTATTTGGTTCGTGAACGTGAAGGATGTTGGGGATCCCCCTGAGAAACATTGCGTTCATGTGGGCATTTCTTTGTAACAATGGATGTGTGGATGCAGTAGTGCCACAAAAAAGCTGTATCGTCTAGTATCATGTGAAAACCTGCATGGATGCTCAGAAGGTTGACTAGCTAAAATAATATGCTACTGAAATCATGCTTTTTAGGAAAAACTAGAAGCAGAATACTGCAACGGGGTAACCCTTCAATCCGATGCTAGGTATTCAGTGTGTAGCCTTTAACAGCGTTTTACGGTGCTAGTCGCAAGTCTCATGTGAACACCAATGTCTAGAAAATAGTTTAAGCAACATCTCTTTCTATGCGTGTTTCAAACTCCACCCTTGAGAGAGCCTGCAATAATACCCTTTAGCTTTTACTAAAAAGGATACACACACTTCCCTTCGTTTTTTGATCGCTGATCTTTATATGTCGCGTATTGTACCCACACTTACACACACACGTGCAGTATAGTCCAAGTCCCTGTAGTGCTTTGGCAGTACTTGGCATCCTGTTGGATGTGACTTTTAACGACTGAAAAGAAAAAAGGACAAAAGCATAAGGCACACAAAAGGACTGCATTGCATCCCTTTCTTGACATTTAATCCTTGTCAAAATGCAGCCGTCGTAACATTTTCACAAGACAAGCTAAGCAATTATTGTCAGCTGCGCGAGTCAGTTATGAAATGGAAAAGGAATAATGTGAACTTTTTTTTACTTTTCTTATCTATTTTTGACCTTCAAGCAATCGTTAGGAAATATTAAAGCTCAACAAAATAGCTATTAGAGTCCCTGACACCTGAAGGTTCACAAAAGCATTTCTGTAATTTTGTCTGTCTCTAATGAGGATAGACTGAAATTAGTATTTTTCTCCCTTTACAGAGATACATAAAATTACTCCATAATCTGTTCAAGTATGCCAGTAAAATATAATTACCTATATGATAAATATACATCTGTCTGGTGGAGAGATTTAGGATTACCAACATTACCATTGTCACTGCGATGCATCATATTTGCAGAATGCAGATTAGATAGAAAATGAGAAGACAACCCATTAGCAGTTTGATGATTAGCATGCATAAATTCAAAAATTTTGATAACATTTTCAAACAGCTCTCCCAACCAGATTTCATTTAACTTGATTGTCAAGGTAACTATAGATATTTAAGTCTATAAGTCTTTGAACATTTGACTGTTCTCTGTAGGCAGGGTTAAGTGCACACACACGCGTGAACCAAATCTCTAATGATTTAGTCTATGAGAATTTATCAGGATTCAGGCTGGAGTACAATAAACTTGATACAACATAGCATAACCAGAGGCAACAGAGCAAACGTACCCAATGAACTTTAAGAATGGTCCTTCTGTAATTCGCTATTAAATATACATACCCATGAATGATCGGATGTAGTTGAAGAATGGAATATAAATGCCATTGGCATGATGCACTCTTCATATAGAATAAAACAACATGGTACATCCATATAGATCTCAAAATTCCCTTCGTGCTAGCTTATATGTAGGCATAATGCTTACATGCTCGTATTTCCGATGTTAACTGAATGGTAGACAGACTGTAGAAATTTTCAAGACTCTTTAAAATAGGTTTCAACAATTGTCACAGATGTCCTGTTATGCTATGAACGGTTGAAAACAGAATCCTAAAATCTCCCGAAGCAAGAGACATCATGTACAGATTCATCAAATTTAGTGAAGACTAATTTGCATGAGACTGATTGTCAGACATGTTTTTGATTGCGTGTTAATATTTTCAAGAGATAAGTCATTTTTCTGTTATCATCTTATAATTATCATGCATGAACTCGGTTATTACTCAAACAGGCTCTCCAAAAAGCAGATATTTTTAGTGGCATGTCACTACTCTTCCGTTTCGCTATAGATTACAAACTTGAAAATTCCCGTGAATTTTTAATAACTTCATAACATTTTTTAGCGTAAGGAATATTAAGTACTGATAATGAAATCCGAAAACTGATAAGAGTGTCTGGAAATGGAGCATGTAATGTAATTAAACTGCTACTTCCGTATCCAAAACAAACACTATTTATTGCTTGGTTTTATTGCACATTCTGTCGAATGACATGTGGGAGGTTTAAATTGCCATTCCGTATAATTGAGGAAACTAATTCATTCGAACTGTTATTGCATCTTTTATATTAAGTCGTAGATGAAAGTAATGTTGGTTGTTTATTACTTTTTAATGCTATTATGATTTTTTTACGTGAGTATTGATTGGATAGGAGTAAGTTTCAGTTTTACAGCAAGTAATAATTTAAAACGTTTATGACTAGCCAAATGCAAAGTTTTAGGAAGTTAAATTATTGTCACAGGATGGGATAAAACCAGACATCTTCAGATGAAAGTATAATCACTGTAACTGGATTCAACGCGCTGAGCTTAAATATTCGTTCAAGAATTTAGAAAGATTTATTAAATTATATTTAAAGGCCGAGGACCACGGTATATATATTTAACAGATGAACAGGTTTGGTTTACATTATTTACGACTTCCGCTATGTACTGGTACTATGGACGTTATCTAACGGTTGACAATGAATTTGAATTTTGCTAAATAGCACAAGACGGAGTTGCCCATAGAGATAGAAATGTTTCTGATTGTCGAATAGAAATCTCCTAAGACAATTAAGCTTATAACGAGCTAAAAATAATCTAAGTTAGAGTCTCAATTGAAGTTAGAGTTGGAAATGTCAAAGAGATATTCAGTTATCACATTCACTGTATTTTACACAGGTAATACATGATCAATACACAATGAAATAAATCAAGTTTTGAAGATTACACCTTCTTCCCCATAATGTTGAAACGGTTTGATTTGCTAACCGACGCGCATCGGAGAGATTGCTCATGAGATCAATAATATAATGACATTTAAAGTGGACTAGTGTAATACAACATGAGTTTAACACCATTTAAAACAGTACACGACAGCTATAATCCCAATATCAATGGATTTCCACAATTATGTCAGAAAATACATTTAATTTAATACAAACTCGTTTTCTTCATTATACGAAAGAACTCATCCTGATTTACCGCTCCATCTCCATCAGAGTCTGCTTCAGTGATCATTTCCTGGTAAATATAAAAAGGTACTAATTAAAGGGGAATTCTAGCAAGTCGACATAACATAGTGTATAAAACATACATACCAAAATCTCTTCATCATTTAATTCCTCTCCAAGTTCATTAGCAATCTGCTTTAAATTCTGGAAAGTGATTAGACCAGTATGGTCTTTATCAAATAGGTTGAATGCTTTCTGAATCTCATCCTTGCTATCCTTTTCCGATAATTTCATTTCAATCACTGATAAAAAATCGTTGAAATTTAAGCGTCCTAAACAAGAAAGGAAATTTTCTATTAAAAAAATAACGTTCATGGCAGTTCATAGAAAGGTACACATAACGTGATTAACATTACCAGTATTACTTTTGTCTACTTTCTCCAACATTTTCTTTATATCATTTTTACGGGGTTCGAAGCCAAGTGCTCTAAGTGCAACCTATACAGCATACATAAAGTAATGTGTAAACAGCCAAAATCTACAAATGAAAACCTATCTATCCTACAATCTATCCGCAAAAACCTATTTATACCTTTAAATCGGAAGAAGCAATAGACCCATTTCCGTTACGGTCAAAGTTTCTGAAGGTATCAACAACATCCTTCTTTTGTTTTGCAGTTAAATCAGATTTGCTTTTCAATACAGCTTCCATCATTTCTTTATCCGTCCTAAAAACCCCAATAGACATTCATAATTAAGATAGCTGTACAATGCATGGAGGATTGTTAGTAAACCTGATGCTAAGACTTCAGCTTACATTGGCACAGATGAAACATTCGCTCGTCTGGCTACTCTTGCTTGTTGCAGTGCAATTTCCTGCGGACTTGTTTTCTCTTTAGTGTCTTTAAGACTACTTTCTTTATCTTTATTCACCGACCGCGTTACCCTCTTTGTGGGGGCTGGTGATGCTTCCATTTCAGTATCAGAAGAATCCTACAAACAACAAAAAACGAAACATACAAACATGAAAGTCATATTGTGTAATATGACGATCTATAAACATTCAAATGCATACGTGGTAGTTGTGATACAACTTTAAACAACGGAATTTAAATGTAGTCACACAAGTTACTAGAAACCCAACCCAATATCCCATTCTAATACTGAATAGTGCATCTGATTAATTGAAATCATTATATATTGTACACCACGTACAACGTACAACATATATGTTGAATAATAATTAAAAAATCCTTAAAATACGCACATATACTCATAACTCCCAACCAAATTGCCAAACATAAATTCACATTAAACAGTCATGTCAAAGTACTCACCATATTTTGACGGCACCAGATTCACTTTCAATTCGCAGTTTACAATTGAAGGTCGCTAAAAGTAAGAGGATTGACGTAATACGTTCGTTGTCCTTGCTTCATACAAACCACAACACAATGCAAGTTTAATCAACTTGATGAATGTTGGTAAATACAAGTTAAATGTGGAGCAAGCTAATTTTATTAAGAGTTCTCCCCCGCGCAAGCCATACAAATACAACACAACCCAGCTGATGCAGTGGTTTTTGCTTTTTATTCTTGACAAGGTATTTTCTCCCTATTCCCTACACATATTAGTCTCTTGAGTCGCGTTAACCACCAGAACCATTTTACCTTGTCAGCGCCTTGTATTTATGTTGCTCTAAATAAGGGCTGGGGATCCTCTATGTTCACGGAAACTGCCAAGTTTTCCTCAATACACTGCAACATTGAAGTAGCACCCTTGCCTTGTTACATTTCATCGCCTCTCTAAATCTGGAGTAGTTGCACCAGATACCCCACAGCTACAACTTTTTCCAAGCCTGCATAATTAGGCATTTGATTTTTAAATCAGTGCTTGTTCACGTGTTGTCACAAATCACACTTTTTCAAATGTTATCAATATATAAGCCAATGGGCCAAAGTTATTAAAATGTACTGTTTAAAAATAATTCGGATGATTCTTCACTGCCTTTGTTAGTTTTTTTTAGTAGACTTAGGATTTTTAGCATTTACGTCCTAAATTTTCTGAAACAACATGCTGTGAGACTTGGTATGTAAGGGATTGGTATGAAGACATGTCGATGGACAAAAGTTTTTTTTGTCATACTTGTCCTATTTTTGCCCTATTTTGCCTTAATTAAAGACTGGAGTTTCTTCTTCTCCTGTCTTTTTTAATAAGCTGCATCGGTTCTTAAAGTACGCCTGAAAAAAGATAATAATAATTCTTTATTGTCACATGGTGCCCTACAATGAGGAAATTATCCATAGACATACATATTAAATGAGGTATATTGTTACATTAATATTACAAGATTGTTTGGGGAATACAATATCTTAGAAGTTTACAGGTTATTTCATTGAAATTATATATATTAATAGGTGATTAGTAAATTTAACATTTATCATTGTCAATATATATATTAACAAAGGTCAGGTATTAAGTAGGTATAGGAATATTTCATGGTGCTTTCCTTGTACGAGTTGATGATAACATATTCTATACATGCTAAATAATTGTTGTTTTCTTCATCACTTGTGCTCTTTGACTTGCTTGGCCAGCGCTAGAGATAAAACAGCTTTTTTAAATGAATGAAGCGAATGCAGGTGAAGTTTGAAATCGTCAGGCATATTTATCCATAACTTTACTTCTGAATACAAAAAAACATTGGCCATACTTATTATCAGGCTTAAATTTATTAATAAGATATTTGTTATTTCTTGTACATTGGGACTCCTCATAAGAATAGTCGAGATAATCATAATATAGGTAACCATCGGTTAAATTGAAGGTACCTTTATAGGTAAAAACAAGGATTTCATATGTATATAAGTATTCACTAAAACAAACTTCAAGCGTGTTACAAATGTCATAAGTCACTAAGTCATATTTTCTTTTACCAAGAATAAACTTAGCAGCGGATCGTATGATTTTATCAGTTTTTTAAATAGGTTTCGGTTACGACTACTAAGCCAGATAATAGATGCGTACCTGACATGCGTAAAAATAAGGGCATTCACTAGTATATGTTTGTGGTCTAGGTTGAGAATTTTCTGTATGGAGTAAAGCGTTGATAGAGATGCAAAGCATTTGCGCTGGACTGATTTATGGTGTTCTTCGAAATTCATATGCTCATCAAGTATTACTCCTAGTAATCTAATTTTGCCTTCTGCTGCCCTGGTGACTTATTTATATGAACTATCGTATTAAGGAATATCTTCTCCATGCAAGGTTTTTTTTAAAAAATTATCATTTTACATTTTTCAGCATTAAGCTGTATTTCGTTTACATTCAGCCATTCATAAATGGATAACAAGTCTGTTTCAAGCCGATTAACTACTGTTGATAAGTTTTGAGTTGGGCACTCAATTAATAGATTTGAGTCGTCAGCATACATGAAGAGTATACTTTCTTTTATAACTAGCGGAAGATCATTGGTAAATACTGAGAATAGAAAGGCCGATGAAGAAGCACCTTGAACAATACCTAGCGTGGTTTCTTTAGTATCAGATTTCAATATAATATTATTCGTAGTACACTCTACATACTGATATCTGTTGTTAAGTAGTGACTTAAGAATGTCACAATCGATACCATACCATTTAAGCTTATGTATAAGTATGTTTCTGTTGACTTTGTCAAATGCTTTTTGGAAGTCTATTGAAAGAAATATGCATCCATTTCCTGCATCAAGTGATTTTTAAATTATATCAGTCATTGCCACCAGTGCATTAGTAGTGCCATAGTTCTTCCTATACCCGAATTGGTTTTCCGCAAGAAAATTGTTTCTTTTAAAGTATGAGTAAAGTTGAGTTAATATATATTTATCAAGTATCTTAGTTATAATAGGTTGAATTGCGATAGGCCTAGTCTCGTTTGGTGGGGTAGGATTATCAGTTTCAGGAACTGGAACCACCATTGAAGTTTTTAATAGGGTTGGTACATGTCCGGTTGCAATAAAGCTATTAAATAATGCCCGTATATAAAGTTATACGATTGCGTTTCATGCGTAGAGATATCCATATTGAGGTCCGCACTGAACATGTTATTATCAATTTTAGATATTTCTTTGCTAGGTGAATGTGAACACCCATGTTTGTGGCAAGGTATACTTAGAGAAATTCTTTTATAAGCACTCGCACAGATGAATTTAGTGTGATACAGGAGAGTACTCAAGGCCACGTCTGTTCAGTCTGAAGCCAGAAAGCCAAGTGATGATGATGATGTAGTACAGCTTTCCTGTGTACACCTTTCCTTCTGTGCACAGCATTACCCGGCAGAATGTGTTACCTACTGTATCCGGCAGAACTTCGTAACTTCGTGTACACAGTACACACACACGCACACACACACAAATGATATAGCTTGAGTTGCTGCTTACTCTCGCTCTTCTTCTACACTTTATATCTCTCTATATATATCTGTTCATCAGCTATCACAAGCACTCCAGAAATTGAAAAACAAAACGTACCATTTGTGTATTTCTTAAGCAATTTTAATTATGTTAACGCTGTTCAAGCTTATGTTCCGGAATTATCATATAATCGTTTAAATAATGCGGATTTTGGACTGGGATGCCTTGATAATATTCACGTATATATGATAAAAACTACCAATATTCTTGGAATTTATGTTTTTCATGTATCCAGCTACCTTATGCTGGTCAGAAATTCAGTATATTTATCTTGATATATTAACGCTGTTCATGCCAGGTTATGTCTTCGGAAATATGTTTGCCTGTTCTCTAGCTATCACATGCTATTTACAAAAAAGTACCACCTGTGTATTTCTTAAGCAATCTATATATTACTGCATGCATCTGTGTATGTGTGTATGTGTGTGTATGTGTATGTGTATGTGTGTGTCTGTCCAGGATCGGTTTAGTTGGTTGGTTGGTTGGAGAATTTGGCGAGTACTACAATAAACTTTGGATTTTTTTCGTTTATTAGTTAATTGATTTGTAAGGTTGTAATTTGAACTTAATTGACACCGTTTGATTTTAATTAGTGATTTTAATGATTAGTTTTAGTTGGTTGGTTTGAGGATTTGCGAGTACAACAATAAATTTCAGATTTTGTTTCGTTTATTAGTTAATTGATGTGGAAAGTTGATATCTGAACTTAACACTGCTTTAGTAATTATTAATTTGGGGTTTATTTATTTAAGGATTTGTACAAAACGTGAAAAATACAAACGACTCACA
>JAHZNA010005212.1:0-18147 GCA_027743935.1 Sinodicranocentrus sp. ZH6 | reverse complement strand
AAGGATAGTTTCTCGATAGAATTATAATAAGTATCCATGACAGTTTTTTTAACCACTTTGGTGCTTAACAACACCAAACTTGAGCTTTTACTGACGCATTTTCAATTTAAGTTTGTGTCAGAGACGAGAGTCAGTATGTCAGTATACACGTAGACTATTGGAAAGTGGTTCACATGCTCATTGATTCAATCTTGTAAAAATGGCGAATATTAATGTGACATTGAAACGGTGAAACTAGTGTTTGGTTTGGTGTATGCACAAATAACAACTTGTCTCGGTCGGATACCTATAAAGACGTAAAGAAAGATACACACAACATATAGAGACCAAAAATTATTTATTTATTAAATTACATCGCGCGACTCCCTGATTTTCCTCATCTTTTCTTCTCGCAATTTGGTGTGACTACACCGTAGATAGTCTACAGACTTGTATCTGGTTTGTGGCTAGTTTTTCTGCTGTGTCGTGTTTTCGACTATCATTGCAATCCCCTGGTTACACACTATCAATTTTTTTACAGAAATAGGAAAACGGAATTTTTAAACTAAATAAAAATAAAAATCATGTGGGGAAAAATACCGAATCGTTTTTGTGTTTGTATACAAGTGCAAGTTGTTTATGTTTAATGTTTACGTATAAAATAGTTCCCCTTTCCCGATTTGCGTTAACTGTTTGGCTGGTTTGATAGTAATCTAAAGTCGATAAAAATAACAGTGTGAATTAGGTCCTTGGTGCTTACCGAAATCAAATTACAAGCATTTTTACCGCATTGAATTGTAGGAAACTATTGTCCATGCAGATATCCAAAACGTTGGTCGTTGAGTGGCTTCACATTTACTTTATTTAAAGTTGACCATCAGCTTGACAAGAGACATAGATAACGTGTATGCAGTGTAATTTACAGTGATCAGTTTGGACGATATACCATGTAGTTGAGTTACTACTGAAGAGTCATAAAGGTGAAGTGGGTGTTTATCCTTGGTTGGTGCGGTGCTTTTGCAGAGTACACTCTCATGAGTTTGCTATCTGCATGCCATATGAAAAATTACCGGAGTAAAGGGAAAGAATTTTCTTCCCATCACCGATGTCAGAGTCATCAGAACAGTCCGAAGTTGTACCTACTAAGAAGCACAGTAGATATGATTTCTTATCCCTTAAATTCATCTTCGTCTTTTTCAATGATGCCTTTGTAAGTTTAAACTACTTTATTTGAACTTGATTTATATAAATATAATGATACCGCATACTATTTAATATTATTCGACTAATGGTTCTTCAATGTTATATATTATACACGATATAAGTTTGAATCAAAGTTCGTCAAATCATCCAGTGGAGTTTCATTCAGACTTTTTTTAAAGTATGTAAAAGCGAAATCGCAAATCACATGATAGTCGCATTTTACTTACTTACTTACTTACTGTGTTTGTAAATACGGGACCAATGACCAACTCACGTCACTCGTCAAATCCCCAATCCAATCCCCACCCCCACATAAATGTGCATTATTATTTTTTAAGTTTTGGATTGTTGTGTACGTTAGTTTCAGAGTAAGGCTATTCTAAAAGTTTTCGTTTTGTTCCTTACACAAAGTTCAAACTCTTGATTGATTGTGGTAAAAAAAATGTTGTTTATTCGTTATTTTGTAGAAGCATTTCATCAGCGTTCTAACAAAATTTGCATGCTACATTGTTATTTTTCTTCAGTTGTTCATATTCATACCAGTATATTATTCTAATTATAGTGACTGACTTTTATTGTGATGCTGTTGAGCTGAGAGATACAGCCACGTATAAAGGAAATTGCCACATTAAATAAGTATTTCGTGTATAGTCAGCTCGTGCATAACTACACGAATTAAAATTTTGAAGCTTGCAAAACATGAAACTCCGTATTGCCCCCGTCCAGTAGTGTTTACTTAGCACGAAATTCTGCTGTGCTACACTTTTTCATGCAGTTATTTTACCGGAAATCCAAGCTCATAAACTGTGACTATATCATCAAGTTTGCACAGAAGGGGTATATAAGGGATATCGTAAGTAAGATTAGCAAGAAGAATGTTGTTGAACTAAATAATATTTACTTGAATTTACTTGACTTACCTTATTTACGGATAAATAAATAAACATATGCAGATAGTGATGATGGTTCTGATTCAACTACTGACATCATCATAATTTAAGCCTTTGATTGCACCATGTAAATTGTAATGCACAATCGTTTATTGCAATTCATTCATTTCTTTATTCAAACACATGTCGTCCCATGACTAGTGCTCCGCATGCATGCCGACCGGTAGAAGCGGTGTTTGTAGCAAGTTCATAAACTAAATAAGATTTTCTCAATATCATTTAATATTTTTGTATGCTTAATTCTGTAACATGTCACCGATTTTAGCTTTAGCTACATTAAGGTTCGTTAGGGATTTGTGCCTTTTATCTATAGTTGTTCATATGTTGTATAGTCTACTCATTTTCATTTTGATTGCCACACTACATCTTTTTCCACTAACCATGTCGGTGTTTCTAAAAATGGACAGGTTGTCTTACGTCAGCGTCAGCATTCAGCACGCTAATCTGTCATTTTACATTTATGTTCTTATCACCACCAGCCACCAGCACCATATATTTGGTTGGTAGTTTTTTCATGCATACTGCATTCTACACAATTCTAAAGAATACTGTGACAACTTGCATAGAAATCAGGCATGAGGCTTTCCAATTTGCCAAGTTTTCTCCTAAGATCTCGGGCATGAGCTTTGTATTCATCGTGGTGTATTCAAGTCGTGCTGTTTAGTGTGCCGAGTGCTACAATAATGCATTAATGTATTTTTTTGCAAACCTCTATATGGCTATTGGCAAATTGTTATAATACTGGAACCTTTACTTTTACTCCAAAAACTCAAGGTCTTTCATGCCAAAGGACAGGAAATCGATTTCACTACGAGATAAGCTTTCCATTTGGCTTGAAACGAAGCTTGTCAGGAGTTTTCAAGATGTTACCCTGCTTGTTGATCCGCAATAACCTGGAAAGGACGTCATTCTTCATGTAGTTTACATGATGTGAAGGAAAGGAAATTGGTAGGCATTGAAAAAGTTTGGCTACCGCCATTGTTAGCGCTTTTATTATTAATCATATATTTTTGGTTAAGAAAACCATGGCCGGCTGTGGCTGCATGTTAGTTTTCCACATTCAGATGTAAGCATATTTTCCTTGAAACTGACTGATGGTGCACATGCCTGTGTATCATTGCTCATATAATGTAAGTTAGAAGAGTCATGGCGGATAATGACGTCTCCAGGCTGTACGATATTTCACTAGACATAGACATGACAGTGATAATCCGGAATCCGGAGCTGATTTATAACTGTAGAAGAGCATTCAAATTATTTCTCTATAAAGTTCATGAAAAATGAAGAATGTCGCAATATGGTGTCAGGTAGTGGCAGCAGGCAGTTATAAGATTTCAATATAAAATCATCCTGTAAACAGAGATGGGGCATGCGACGTAAAAAGCAATGGACTTGCCTATCCTTCTTGCTTTAAGTAATCGTGTTCTAGTCTTCTAGTAAATTTAATTTCGTTCGTTGTACTTTGCTAAATAAAACACGATGAGAAGTGAAGTAACTAGCTGTCGTATCTGACTGATCCATTCCTTATTGCAGTATCCTAGGATTTTTTATGTATATTAAATCTGTAGATGTATGTTCGTATAGTATACTATACACCTATTCAATCGAAATGTCATTTAGTCTAGAGATGATTACTTTCTTTTTATTTCGAATCAGGTTTAATTTATAATTTATCATTAAAACTTACGCATGTGTTATAATATAAGTAGCATGCTATTTTTTTTAATCTGGCTAAGGTATGCACATAATAAACCATGTTTGGAACAGTTCTGCAATATTTAAAAAAAACTGCTCACATGTCCGTCCGCACTAAAATAATGAGCATTGTCTGTAGGACGTTTTTTTTTTGTGGATATATAGTTCTAGATTTCCGTTGCATAGACGGTTGCAAGGAGCATAAGTAGTCAGCTTTTTCCGGAGTGATTGTTCCCATAAATCTTTCCACGTTGTAATTCGATTTCATGTTCCAGCGTCACGCGCGGTGGCTCATATTCTAAAGGAATATGAATAAGAAAGGTAGATTCTGTACTGATGGTACAATGAATGAAAGTTTTCTTTGTTCCCGTGGATGAAATAAGAAAACGTGTATCGTAATGAAAGTTGCAAAACTATATATGCCACATGCTGCTAAAGTTACAGCGTATAGTATGTGTAGACGTGGCAGGCAGGCACGCCATGTACTTAAAACTTAACAACAAATGGTATTGAAGAGGAAAGTTTTTCTCTGGAAGTAACGCAGTCGTCAAATTTTCATTGAATGAGTATGAAGCGAATTCTAAATGGGATATTAGGGCCATGGGCTTTGACTTGGAATAACAATACAGTTACCGCAGCGAAATCGATATTCGTTCCAGCCTTCGGCAACAAATCAGAAGTAAACATATTGCGGCATACTTTCCTGTACTCATATATTTATTAGCTCAGTACGGCTTTGTAATCGTGGGAATATGGAGAGAAAAAAGGGACTTCAGGTAAAGTTGAAGTTGAAGGTAAAGAAAAAGAAGTAGGTCATGGAGTCGCTTTCTTTCATACTCTACGATATTATTATTTTTTGCTACACCTTTATCCATCAAACATATACTCTAGTGAATCGATACAGCCTGGAAATCATAATAATATTTATGATCCTAAAAATTCAAGTGTTACATCACATTCATTTGTCGTTTATACTGATATTTTTATGATTGAATGGATGGATATAAGATTCGTGCTATGAAATGCGACGGTGTTGTACTTTGGTTGGTTTAAAACTTTGTAAATACAACAATGTCGACTGCAGTTTTTTGGAAATGATTGTTCGAACAGCGCCAGCAGAAATTCAGAATGCTCGTAAATTGCCAAAAGTTAATCCGTGTTTGCTTTTCCTCAAGTTTGCTGCATTTTATGTCTCCAGTGGGGAAGCAGGTACGACCCGTTCAAAATCGTCCAAAAATCGCTAAATAATTCTACTACCTCTCAAGCTACGTTTGTTGAAACTTCCAATCTTTTCGTAGACTATAGCTACTCAGGCAATAGTATAATATGCATTGCAGACTGCAGAGACCAATAAGGAACGGCTATCACTTTTTTGTTGCAAAATTCATACTTACTTACTACAGCACATTTGCTTCAGTTCTCTAGCTGAGTGAGCGTTGTGCTGGTATGAAAATAGGAATTGAGGGCAGAGATGGAATCAGTCCTGTATGCTTGCGTGGGCGTTTAGGTATATTTGGAGTACGTGACCAAGGGATCTACTTTGGTTAAGGATTTTTCGCACCAGTAAAGGAATGTAGAACGTAACAGAACGAAGATGTCCAACCTACGCTTTACGTATAGCAAGTTATCATAATGTGGAACTGTATGAATGAGAAAGAAGCTGTGGAACTTCCCGTATCGTTCACTAGTTTCGGGTAGTCAAGTGGTGAAAGATGCACCACTTTCATTTTCATTTGTAACTGGGATAGATAGAAGTCATAAAACTTTGTAGGACATTACTTGTAGATGAGGACACTTGCTTTTTATGCTTTGTTTACAACTCGAACCAATTTTATCAAGTTGCAGCAGTCTCAGCTGCAAAGAAATTTCATGCTATCTTGGTTATGGATATAACCCTTAAGGCTTATGGAGTCCAGATTAGTCCAGATTGTTTGAAAAATGATATTCGTATTTTGTACGTAAATATTTTCTCTCAACTCAGTTACCAAAAATTATTAGTGCATGGTTTTTTATCAGATGTTGTTTGACATGGCCATGGCCCACTTTATTCTTGGAGGAGGAAATGCATATGTACAATCTGTTCACTTTAACACCGTTTACAAGGGACGAGTACGAAACCAAGACTGGAAGTTCCACATCGAGAATGAACTTTTTTGCCGTTTGAAAGAAATAGAAAATTTTTTCAAAGAAACGAGCATCTTTATATGTAGGAACTTGCGCTTTCTTCAGTAGTACAAGTATAAAATACAAGTTCTCGTTGTTGCTAATACCTTTTGATTATTGAAACTGATGTTTTTATGTACTTGTGTGGGATCAAGAAGATGCACTTTGACATACTTAAATGAGCAAAACTTGTACATCTTTTGACTCCTAAGTATGAAGAGTTTCAAAGCAAATGCGTTGTATGTTAAATATATGCATCTCTTTAGCCTTTTTGACATGTTTACACTATCAAGTATCATGTTGTGGTAAAAGTAATCCCTTTTCACGGTCTATATTTTTTGCGAATATATACATTTCACCAAGCCTGTGAAATGTGGAAAGGGGAATCGCAAATTTGGAATTTTTTAAACCGTTTCTACATGTCGGTCGCACATAATTTGCGGTGAAAGTTCATCGGAATGAAGAGAAAGTAGAGTATGGCTCATTTTATTGTACGCTGTCTCATTTAATATGCATTAGGTGAACAGGTAATGAAGTTTACATGGTCTACTCCCATTTACTTGTATTGCTGGAACGTTCAGTATGGCTTCAAAAAGTCAAAAAGTAGTACATGCGAGGTACATGCATAAACACACATCTGCAAATGCAAACTTTGTTAAAAATATTAGGTTACTCACTATTTTATTTGTCAATTTTCCCTTCCGCACAAATTTTTCTTCTTTTCATGTAGGGTTCCACGGTTACAATCATGACCATACAAACAGCGAGGCGAGATGTTTGTCACGACGCAGTGAAATTGAATCATGATGATTCGGTTGATGTGTACTATTTCTAACTCCCCAGTCAAGTCAGATTATCTGATCGTCCCACATGGCCATTTTGTGAGATTGCGATGTGAAAAGTAAGCATGATGTCCTTGTGTTCGAAGAGTTTCCTGTAGATTGAAACTTGAAACCGAGAGGGTGGGGTGCCAACATGCTTAGACGATAAGATACAGACATGAAAGTACCCCGCTTTACAAATATTTAGACGATCGCAAGAGCTAATGATTTTACTTGGAGCTGCATAAAAATATGTTTTTTGTTCGTAAAAGCTTGAATTGTGTAGACTAAAACGCTTACAATTACAAGTCATGGAATGGAATGAGTCTCAAGTCTAGTAAGGTTAGTTTAGTACGTTTAGATAGTTGTATCATGCATCATCGTTTAACTGCACTAAGAAGCAGATCATGCCTGATGTCTGGTTGCATGCAAAACCTACTGCTCAGCGAGAAAGATTCCTTCCTTCCGGTCCGGAAGTGCTGACTTTCATCATCCTCCTGAAAGTCGTAAAGCACGTGAGTATCTACTGTATTAAGGATCGGAATACGAGGCTTTCTTTGGACTGTTTGGACTTGAACGCATTCATGTTTTATCGTATCTTTACAAGCTTAGTAAATTTTAACTACTCAGTGAAATGTTCATTGCAGTCTAGAAAGATTGATTTTCGTATCGAATGATCGGTTACTGTTATATGTAGGTGTAGTTCGGCGGAACTATAAATTTTGAACACGATTTAACAAATCATATTTCTTAAATTAACAAGTGAATAAATGGTATTTACTATTTTCTGCTGTGAATTGTTACATAAAAGTTAAATACATATTTCTGTGATATCACCGTTCCTGTTTTAATAAGGAACGGTTATTTATCATAAAGATTTTGCCTCACATTTAGGTATGCTTGCTGCATTGGACATAAAAGAAGTAAAACAGCAAGTGTCGCCCGGGCGGGAGCAGTTGTACTTGTTCTGGATATGCATCACGCTTGAGTAAATTTATTAGTGTAGCAGAGTACTCTATGTGTGCATAATTTTATGTATTTAAAACTGATTGTTCTTAAAGAATAGATAAAAACAGTAACGGTATGTCTAGTCACAGTCACAAGTCACAATGACAAGTCCAATAGGAGCGCATATTATTCTTTAGTATTAAAGATATAAATATGCACACGCTGCTGCAAAATTGCGAAAGTGGTATGAATGAAAATGAATACAGAGTTGCGTTTAACTGTAAAACGGTAGGATAGGAAAGGTATGCTTTCGTTATGTTGCTGTGTTTAAGGGTTGTACATAGCTTCCACCTAAAGACTAATGGGATTTTTTGCAAAGAGATGGCGAAGTTTTTTTTACCACTCGCCGTCCCCTGCCTGTGTTATTTTAGCTATTTTGTTGGAACTGATTCTGGCTTGTGATTGGACAAAAACTGTTCTCTACGAGATCAATAAGGCTTCAAGGTTAGTGTGTCACAGCTTCCACATGAAGCACATCTGCGCTTTCCCCAGATCCCTTTCTCTCCCTTCCTTTCTCTCACTTTACTTTCTCTCCTTGGAAAACTAGATCTTGGAAAAGCTCCACTTTCCATTTTCTACGTTTTGTATGCTAGTTATGATCATGCCTTTGCTTTGGTGTTGTTGCTTCAGTGTAGTAAAATAAGACATGCAGTTGATCCACAAAGACTTTGCACATAATTTTTCTTAACTGGTTCAGTTATACTCCAGGATTCGCAAACGTTGCACATCACAACTGCTGTCGTGTAACCGAAGCATTGCGAATTCTGCTCTCCTCTTTCTTCCATGTAGAGAAATACGAAAGAAACGGACTGACTGAAGCTGCTCGTAGGAATATCGTAGGGTGATATTTTTCTGGATACATATAAGATATGAGAATACTTGTAGTGGCTACTGCTTCCTTCTCCTTATTCTTTGTGATGCTCCGCAGCATCAAAGACTTATTGCAGAGTTGTCCTATCTAATTACACTATTTTGCCTTGGTAGTTTTATCACTAGTTTTTGTGAAGTGTTGCCGTTATTCCATTTTTATTGCGTAAAAAATCAAAGATGTATAAAAGTGTATACGAAGATTCTTGCACAGAATAAAGTTGGTACTACGGTGCTTGGTGCTGCAGATCTTTTGCAGTGCAGTGATAGGCAGCGGGCTTGACCTCTTTTTCATCGTTTTATTCATTCCATACTCAGGGTAATTACTCGATCTGGGTAACTGATAACTAATTTCGTATGTCAAGGTCTTTGCTGAGAAAATTACATTGGTTGAGTAAAGTCTGTGATCTCCGAAGTGAACTTTAAACTGGAATGATTATTGGAAAGTGAAAAAATGATGCATATGGGTTTTATTTACCCAAGTGTATAAAATGTATTTGGATCGCCATGTATTTTTCATATTGATCACGCGTATCTATTCATATGTATATATCCAACAAAAGCTCAAGTTGTATTTGTACCTCCGTATTAGCAAATCAGCAGCTAGTTAGGGACATAGTAGTTGGTAACCAAGTTCTGGTACAAACTCTATACTTATGGATTAAACAAGTGTATTGTTGCATTCTATTATTTTGTACCTTTCGATTGGTAAATGTACATAGATCTGGTAATATTCGATCGAATCTCATATTATTGCTGTCATATCTTGGAATTGTGAACACGAAGGTGAAAGACACAATAAGCTGTCTGAGCAGAATATTAAGATGGAAGTACGTAGCAGTTACGGTATTACCATTATTTATGGATTTATTGGAAAACGAAAGTTTTATGTGGTACATATATTTTGATATTCATACAAAGTAAAAAATGAATTGTATAAAACAACACTTTTAACGATTAAAGTTAATAGCATAGTTTATGTATATTCCTAGTATAGTAGGCTGCACATTCCACGTAAATTATAGTACATTGTGTTAAGACTTTTTGGAAAGTACATCTATCTGGTGTTATATTTCAAGTGCTACTGCACTAAAAGTTCGAGATAAGAAGCCATATGCGCACAGAGCAGCTAGAGTGATTTTTGAGAGAGCTACTTAGGAAAAATGCATCAGAATTCGGAATAGGCCTGGCACCCGTGTTCTCACACTTAGAATTACAATCCGTCATCATGCCTGTTATTGAGCAATGTTGAATGAGTGGGTATCTTTCTAACACTTTTTACCTGGTCGAATCAGCAGTACGAAACACACGTACATTATATCTCCCATAGTGCATTGAAGATTTCTTCCAGAAACTTAGAAGTCAGAGAATTCCAGGGGTATTAGTTAGACTGTTAGGTCAGACAATATCAGTGTATTGGATTAAATTTTCAAGTTTAGTCATAACGAAATAATAATTAGGTACTTAAGCAAGCATTTCATGGTTCTTTAATAACTTAGCCATCATATTCATTTCACGCTTTTTAATCTCAATTAAATCAACGTATGCCGATAAAAAATTGTAAATGTTTAGTTCGTTTAGGTAGTCGATGTATACTGGACAGGTTTTCATGTAGAATAATGCAGGGATTTTGTTGAAGAGCAGCAAATAAAATTTTATAAATTGAATCTAAATTGTTCCGAATTCAGTTAAGTTAATTAGAAATTATCATATCAGGTATAAACAGTAATTTAACTGTAATCCGTGCAATCGGATTGCAATGGTATGTAGGTTAATCTAGCTGCAGGTAAGGCATATTTTTCATTTTCCAAACATCTGCCAGTTAAAATGGTTCTCTATTAGTTGGAATGGACCATTTTCTCAAAATTATGTATTCATTAACTCTGAGTTTGATCCCAATCATAACTGTTTTGCCTTTTTGTAGTGTTGATAGTAGTAGTAGTAACTAGTAATCGATGTTGAACTAAACATGTTTGTTCTTTTCGGGTCTAGCAATTGCGTTTAAAGGTATGTGAAACAAATTGTAAGTGAGAATACCCAGTTCCCATCCAATATTACAACAGTGTAAACTGCTTCCGTCCTTGTGCACGTATCTCATCAGCACTAATTGAACTCAGTTACGAATCCGCATACTATTTTGGTGTTTGAAAACATTTATTGTCAGCCTTTCAAAGTTACTGCGTAAACGAAATTGGAGAATTTTACTGTACTGCGACTGGCGTTAGTTAAAGTCGTTACGGTTGTATTATTTTTGAAAGAAAAATAGTGCATACAGTGAAATGGCGATAAATGCGGCATGAATATTATTAAAAACCATATTACTTGCATCAAACTTGCAAGGTGAAACAATACTGGTACGGATGAGTGCATCATAAAATGACTACAGTGACAGTGAGCAACTGCGAACGAGTTGCACGTTTGTTTGTACGTAATTCTTAATTCCTATCGTTCATGTTCGTTAATCATATGATTGCTTAAGAAAACGGGGTTTATGTTTCAAATTCATATGTGTATTATCCATCGCAAATTATTTAATTTAAAAAATGTTTACTTTTTTTTACTTTCAGGGCTCTGGTATAGGCGAGCCGTCCGTTAATCATGCGCTTGTCGTTATTTTTCTCGAATTTTTCTCCTGGGGTCTCTTGACCACCCCAATGATAACAGTAAGTGATCGTTATTGTATATATCTGTTACTAGTTCTGGGTTGTATTTATATTAAATACAATTTTATTCTTGAATTTTGCGCTTTAGGTACTCAATGAAACGTTTCCGAATCATACCTTTCTTATGAATGGACTGATAGTAGGAATTAAGGTACGATGGATATTACGTTGATAAAATGTGACATTCAAATTTTAAAGCTTAACTTGCTCATTTTAATGTTTTCCTTTAATTAAAATTTATTATTGCTTTTAATCTTTCCGTTATTAGATTGATTTGCGTATCATAGTAAGAGTTAAAAGAGTTATTGCCAAATTTTGTGCCAACATAGGAGAGCAAGAACGTTCAGCAGCATATGGTCTTGTATCTGCAACATTTGCAGCCTCTCTGGTAACGTCACCAGCGCTTGGTGCTTATGTTGAAAAAGCGTATGGCCGGGAGACAGTTGTGGCGCTAGCTACAGCTATCGCAGCCCTTGATGTACTTTTTGTACTCGTTGCTGTTCCCGAGTCCCTGCCTCAGAAGTTGAAAATGTCAGCTTGGGCACCTTTGGCATGGGAGCAAGCAGATCCGTTTGCTGCACTAAGAAAAGTGGGACAGGATAAAACGATATTACTGTTGTGTGTAGCAGTTCTACTGTCATATTTGCCAGAGGTATGTGCGATTACCTTTATTCAAAAGAATATAATGATTTTTTAACTGACTTGATACCTATTGTTTTTGTTTTGTTATACAGGCTGGTCAGTATTCATGTTTCTTTGTGTACCTACAAATAGTTGTGGGTTTCAAACCAGAAGAAGTTGCCACATTTATAGCAGTAGTTGGCATTATGTCTGTAGTAGCTCAGACAGCCATCATGGGGCTTCTTATGAAAAATTTGGGACCTCGTAAGACAATAGTAGTTGGTCTACTTTTTGAAATGACCCAACTTGCCTGGTATGGCTTCGGATCTCAGACTTGGTACGCCCTCGTTATCTCAAAATGATTATTATTACAGTTTTAGTTTAGTTACAAGATGACAACATCAGCTTTATTATCGGAGTGAGTAATAAACTAATGACTATTTCGTGGATTGTATGTTACAGGATGATGTGGGCTGCTGGAATTTTAGCAGCACTGTCCAGCATCACATACCCTGCCATTTCTGCATTTGTTTCCACGCATTCAGATCCAGATAAGCAAGGTAGTACAGATCTAGTTGCAAGATACACAACGTAATTCAAATGTATTAATTTGGGCGTAGTCATGAGTTAACTCACAAAACTTTCTCCGTTAATAGGATTAGCTCAGGGCATGGTGACCGGTATGAGAGGTCTTTGCAACGGTCTTGGCCCAGCAGTCTTTGGCTTGATTTTCTACCTGTTTCATGTTGACTTGAATGAAGATGAAGCTAAGCTGAACTTCGTTGATCAGATGAGTAGTGGGAGTGAGAAAGGCCACGGACCTCCACATAATGTTGAATTTACAAATGGAACTATGTCGATGGAGTTAAATTCTTCCCGACAAAATCAGTTACTCGGAGAGGTATAAATGCTAACAGCCAAAGCATTTCATACATATAAATAAATATGTATACAAAGACAAGTAGATAACTGACTGAGTATTTTTCTTATCCACTTTTAGATAATGCCGGGACCTCCATTTGTGTTTGGCTCGTTGATGGTGATGCTTGCCATAATTGTGGCTTTCTTCATTCCTGAAAGTAAATCGAAGAACAGACGACAGGGAGGTTGCGATTCTGATTTGATTGACCTAGAAAACTCCCCACATCCTGGACAAAATCCGCAAACAATGGCACCTCTCATTCCTCAGGATCCTGCAATACTGTAAAAATTACCCTGTGCATATATACAAACTAAACTAAACTGATATGATACGTAGTCTCTATTTTTTAATTATGCGTTCCTCGCAGAGGAAACGCTAGTCAAGACTAGATCATGCCTGCATAGTATGTAAACATTTACACGCAATTTCTAGATTGTAACGAGAATCCACATACATACATATAATTACTGCTATGGGCGTGTATAGCTCGATTGACCCCAGACTGAGAATTCTAACTTTTATTTGTTTCAGTTAAACTTTTGAATTTTCCGATTTTCGTCTCCCTGCATCTCATCCCGAGTTGCAGTATTATCTACTTTTTTGCTACTGACGTTTTTCAGTTGATTTTCAGAAATCATTCAGTCAGTTCGTGTTTGGTTGTGTGGGGAGCCAAATATGTTCTACCACTAATGGATCGACTTTATGTTCATATAAATCATTTAAGTTAACAGATTTTGACTGAAACGGTGTACAGTATATAATTAGATAAGTGCGAAAGAATAGTTTACATTTTTACTTAGTAGTATTATAAAAACTTGAAAACCTAAGTATTTTCTGGTTGAAAAGCGTAAGCGTGAGTAGTATTTTGCCTAATATTATATGAAAACCGCTGTCGGGGACATCCGTTACGTAATGGACAATGCTTTTAGGGAGCACGCAAGTCATTTCAATTAGTCATAATAAGTCCTATACTTTTCATACCAAAAGTAAATTGCATAGAATACACATTGAACCGTAGCGAGGTTATACGAATTCATTGCATAGCCGACAATTTGTAAAGCAAAAGGTAGGGCGTTGTATCGTATGTAGTAAAAGATATTCTTACTCAAATGTCAGGCTCTAATCTAATAATTAACATTTAATGTAGTGCAGAAAACTAATGGTATATGCATATCTCGTATGATATTTGCGATAGCGAGAGCCATGAAAGTTTAGTCCTTCATATTTCGAGGAGAAATAGGATAGTATATTATCTTTTATTTATCAAACCTTAACAAACAATACATAGCTGTTGCGCACTTATTGAAATCAACAGTCAAAATCGTTTCAAAGAGACCTGAAATATTATATTGACATTTTTATACCGTGATTTAAATTCTTCTGTTACTTTTTTGAATCAATTTCTTTATGATATACGCTAAGATGATATTTTGGTGGCAAAGCAGAAATGAATTAGGAAAACTCAGACCAAGATAAATATAAAATGCGGAATATTTTGTAATGTCCATCATCATTAACTATCTATCCTTTGTGATATGCAAATTACTTCGTTAATTCTCCATGAAAGTGCACCTAATTCCTGTATTGATTCACGTTTCGGTCGTATGTCGACACACTTCATTCGATGAATATTAAATGAACAGTACGGCTTCAACTAAGGGTATTTTGATTTTTTAACGCTGAAATTTGTAGAGAAAGATATTCTATTCGAAACTAATTCTCATCGTAAGGGCACGTAAGCCACATCCTACTCTATTATCAAAAAGAACATACCTTTTAGGAAATGGAAATGCCAATTATTTTGATCTGTTCGCAGTAAAGACAGCCGACGAACTAAAAAATCAAATATTGTATAACTAAAAGTTCTCAAAACAGTGTGATTGTAACTATTTGAAGATTCAAGTCAAGTTTGCGATGTCTTTTGCGAAAAAGTTTGTGTAAGTGATTGTCAATATGTCATGTACCTTGCATTTTACCGATTACCGAATATAATATACTAAACTAATCGTAAGTGCGTACATATTATATGCATGTGTACATACATACATCACTTGTAAGTTTCACTCAGCAGAATTTTACATGATTATGATCACTCACTGTTTATATACATAAGGAAAAAAACGTAAGATACGGTAACGGTAAGTTGGCAGATCTTGTGTGATTTATTGATACTTTAAAAACGACGAGTCATAAATACATTGAGCAATGACTTAAAAATAAACTTTTCAAAAACATTTCAAAACAAGAAAACTCTTACAGGGGAAATGCTCTCTGTATGGGCATGAACTTAATTTAGCATATCATTTGAAATCTGACTCTTTCATTTTGCAGGAACTTACTTTCGATATTTCGAATTTACGCTTCTTCTCCAAGTGGCCATAAATTACTGCTGGATCAGTATACTTTTTTATAATTGCATCTTTCTCCTGAAAACATATCCTGATTAAATATCATCTGTACATTTTATGCATTTTACTATGTAAGCTCATGTTTAAAATCTTCAACAACAATTCTAAATCTCCTGCCATATGTCATCATACCATTTCCAATGCAGAAACTGTCAGGAGTAGTTTTTCGCGATCATCAACTAGTAACTTCCACCATTCTAATTAATAATCCACAGAAACTGGCGATTAATCTCATTAATCCTGACAAAATTAAAAATTATGAATGGTGTAACATTTGGGAAAAAATCAAAACATCTTACTAGCCACCTCCTCCAGGAGTTCCGAACATTTTTTCTTTTGCTCTAGTTCCTGCTTTTGTAGTGCAAGTGCTTCGCAAAATAGACTTACTGTGCGTGACTTGTCCTTCTTTAAAGAGTCCATGATACCTGAAATCTTCATGGAAGCGTCCTTTTCCTGTTACTCAAAAAACAACTTCGTTGTTATTGATTGATATCCCTTTACATAAGCTAATTTATTGACATCACACAAGTACTCATTTTGTTGGGAATCTTTGATTCCTCGCAGTCGATAGACAAAGTTTGTGCTAAGTTTGTCCTTTTTATCCGACTAAACAAATAAATATCCGTTTAAACAGATTCAGGTTTGATTTTTTAATATAAAACTAGTTTCTCTTGAACTAACGGTATTCATGATGGCCAATGCCTGGAGAAGTGCATTTTTTCCTTGAGAAAAATCCATTTTTTGAAAATCTGAATCGAGCCTTTCACGTGAAAGACAACTCTGACAAACCACACTATATATTTTAAGCGTCACACGAGTACGCAGTCCTATCAGTACACTTTCAATGACACTACTTGTAAGCACGGATTGAAGATGCTTTTATTTTCTGTTGCGTAATGATTTGTAAACTCGATTTTTATCGTCGTCCAGCAATTTTTTTTTCAACGAAGAAATCTGCTACGAAATCCGTTCAGAAGAGAAAATATTGCTGCATTGTACGGTACGTATTCGTGGTATCGTGGTCTGTCTATACGAATTAGCAAAACCAGAATTCAAAATCTGCCGCGATTAAAATTTCTTTGTACCAAAAGAAAAAAAGTATCTCTTGCATCATGCATGAGTTTACAAAATGATCCCGTGCATGTGCAACGTGCAACACGTTTGTGTTTTGTGCATTGTTTTCCAGTTTAGCTTATCTTTCTGTTTTCTGAGTGAAATGAAACTAGAGACAAAAAATACATTTTGTGATGATACGATGATGAGATTTTCAACAACTTTCTTTAATATTATTCCCATATTTATCACATAACTTTTTTTCTTCGGAACATGCCAAATTCACTAATATTTGTAATTGTTTTAATTTGTATGAGTTGTGATGTAAAACATTTTATTATAAAGTCAAGCTTACGTACTTAAGATTAGTCAAAACTTAAAACAATAATTATGCTTACTTATATTTACATCGTTTGAGTGTTAATGGTATGTCTAGGTTTGAGTAGGAGTGGCACTAGTACTGCTACTAGGTTGGGGATGGGCAGTTAATATTTCTCTGCTGTTATTGGGATTTTGTTGTTGGAGGTCGCGATTAATACTCTGCAAGTGGTTATTTATATATCCATTTTAAATTGTATTATCATATAGCACATAATGTCTATTTGCTAGCTTCAGTAGCAATTAAGAATTACATTTTATATGCGAGAGTCATACCTGTTGCTGATTTAACTGTTTTTTCAGTACGGCCATACCAATCATCATGAGGATGATGGCAAGTGAGCCGCCCACACTTACCCCAGTTAGCTCCTTATCATAAAAACTTTCGACGATATCATTGATGCAATTTGCTGTTGAGTTATTGTCAATTTTTATTCGTTTTGGTTGGTCCACTAAAGACATAAATGTTACAAGAATTATTAAATTGTTCATCATTATTGATACCAGAATTTTAAAACTTTTATGCTTATTTTTTAAAAAAATATTCGTTACTTTTGAAGGTAAGTGTAAGTTCAGGAGACTTTGACCTCGACCCAGCGCGACAATAAAGTTTGACAGTAACTTCGTCAGTACTTTCTCCACCGACTTCGTAAATTTCCAGTATTTGTCGTTTACAACCAGCCACCGTTTTCGAGGGTAAGGCCCAGACGGCGAAGTTCTGTAGATTTAATGGCAAATTTGACCTTTTAATTATACATTGCATGTCATCATTCAAAATTATGATAGTCGAATCGTAGGTAATGGTTGCATGCAGCATGCACACGAACAATTTTTGACGATTGTCCTTCAACTGTCGACCACGTTGGATATTCCGAATCCCCTTCACTGAAGCATATCAGTTTAACCTGAGAAACTTGAGTGGGGTAACCTATTGAGATAGTTTTTCCGTCACTATAATATGATTTCCTGTAAGACGGAAGAAAATCCAGTGAGGTCATCTGTATTGCCGATACTGGCACTCCTCTCTCTTTCGTTTTTTTACATCTAAATATAAACGTAACATTAAACGCTTTGAACAAAAATCTTTAAATGTGAGCGTATCTCTCGTTGGTATGATATCATCACGTTGTCTACTTCACATTGTTGATCGGTTACTGATTACTAACTGACAATGTGATAATATAATTTTCTTACGCGTCATCGTCTGATGTTATTTCTTCCAAACCATCTACGGATAGAATACATTTTAGTTATCTATTTATATCAATTTTCCAGCCATAAAACTGAACAAAAATGTTGCCTTGTACTCAGACGTTTTGGACCTGAGGTGTCGTTTGGCCACATAAAAGCTTTTTGGCTGAAAATTTGTATACAGGTGAAGATTAATGCGAGGAATACGAATCCGTTGAAAAATTG
>JAHZNA010005211.1:0-11474 GCA_027743935.1 Sinodicranocentrus sp. ZH6 | reverse complement strand
TTTTGTCATTATGTATGTATCCTAATTCATTTTAGCTACCTTACGGCCAGCTTATCTTAGGATATGCAGAACTTTCATCTACGTATTTATGATTGCCTTACAGCGAGTTTATTTATTATGATTACGCAAGTTTTATATGTACACGTTAAAGTTATTTTAGACAGTGTTTTATTCATTCAAGAAAGAGATTTACAATACGTTGTTTAAAGTAATCGTTAAATAAAGTCAGACAAAATAACTTTTTAAACACTGATTACTTAATTGTATGATGAACCATGAATTATCTGCTACACATGCAATTTCATTTCATTAAAGCCTTCATTTATTTAAACCTAAAACGTTTGCCACATTCGTCAAGAATTCCTACTGAAATTCAACTACACACGAGAGAACTATTCCAAATTCCAGTGCGTATGTTGTAAGAGACAGATTATGCATTGTTAGCATAATAACGCTTAAATATGAATCCGCAAACATTTCTCTACAAAGCTTTTTACAAAGACGAAGTTTCATATTCAAACTAGGAAGATACACATTATAACTTTATAACCTCAAACGAGAATTCTAAGTCAAAATTCTGAAGCACTAAGTCGATTTCATTCACAAATACTCGCAATCAGTTGCTTTTAAGCAAGCACTAAATTTTTATAGTCTTCCTTACTTCTTAATCAATAACCTCCAATTCATATCCTCGTAATTCGGACAATGGAATCAAGCTATGGTTTAATTAATACATCGAATTCATATAATCTATGACATATATATGATATATATTAGGTAAACTCTGTTATTTAAAACCAAAGTAGAAGCTGTAAATTACTTTGTTTTTCTAATTACGATTTTAACAATAATATCAATAATATCATATTATAACTGAATTAAGGAAAGAGGCATAAAGAAAAAAACATATGTCGCGATGGTGTGAAAATCGAGCTGACATTACCATAGTTTCTCTCCTTATCTGACTTCCGATTTTTACATTAAAAATTCGGCAGTCTGCCCATGCAAATCTTAGCATTTCCGACGGCTTGTCCCAACTATTCATAGTTTATTTACTCGACTGTTTTTGTATAAATTGCCAGCCGTTAATTAATCCAGTCAGGCAAAAAAGCTCACACCCTACATGACCAACGCTGAAATATATACAAAATTCACAGTAAATTCTTACAGTAAAAATATGTCGCCGAATCACAGGAATCAGCAATGTATTTGGTATATACCTGACAGTTGAACAAGGTTGACGTTTTACTGACAAATGACAAAAAATATCAATTTGTATTAACACACAATAATAAATTTGATAGTCACTACACATGACATAATATAGAAAAATGATCATGATATGGGCAAAACAAAACTGGGGACTAGATTATCGTCAAGGAAAGGCCTTGCACCACGTTGACTAGTGATGTTTGAAAATCATGTATTTTCTGAGATTTTCAGCAGCATAAATAATTCATTCGTAAATATTTGTTTCATTCATAGCAAAGAATCAAAAAATTGTACTACGATTACGCACGGCTGGGAGTCTTTAAAAATTAAATGAAAATCACAAGTTCACGTGAAGTAATTTTATTAACGCCTTTTCATGACGATAACCTACCTAGTCCTAGGCCTTGGTCAGAAATCATCACCAAAAACTGAATTCATGCCCCTTTGGTTTTACAGAAATCGCGAAAGTACATATAATAAAAACAACAAAGTGTTATCAAACAAGCTATTTGTTTAAGTCTACGCAGTACCTTCATCCCCAATGTACAGTCGTGTACTTTGTGCAGATTCCACACACAAAAAAACCTTTGGACTTATTTTCTATGTTAGTCGAAGATTGTGAGACTGCTCACTTGGCTTATCCGTGCTTTTCACTACACAATCTTTAGCATTGCAAGATTTACGTCTAGTTGCTAATCGATCATGTTTGACAGAGCGTGGCAAGGAATTCCCAGCATATGTAATTAAAGTTTAGACCACCATTGCATATCTAGATCGCAGGCGTCCCTCGGTAGTAGTTTCAAAGACAACAGTTTGACTCTACGAGGAATAGAAAGATTGTTGTTGGCTAAAGTGTATACACCAATTTTACCAACAGCACACTAATTTTTGCGCGGCCATAAGTCGAGTTACGAGTTTTAAATGACTTTAAAATGATTCCATGAGGACCATCACTTCGGTTAGTAGCCGCTGCTACTGCTATTTATATCGACTGTTTCTACTGCACCAGGGCTTTTTATCAATATCAGCAATGCCGCCTTGAGTTTCATTGCTTAGATGATCTTGTATGACGTTTCGTTGAGCTAAAACAAGAGATCCCTTTGAGATCCTAATCTGCTCGGATATTCCTTTTACAAATCGATCTTATCTTTAGAACTAAACTAGAACTAAATAAACACATGGAAACTGTTAAAGAAGGTTGTAGTCCGTATATTGATGTTATATTTTTTAAACACAAAAGTACCGATTCCAAAGCTTAGGTGCAGTGAATTTAAATTGTACGTACGTGTCCGTCTTATTAATACCTTTTGAACAATGCATTACATAATATTTCTCAAAAAGTACGATTTCCCGCCAAAATTTTATATAGTTTGAAAAACTCCAAAATCGCCTATTTCAAACAATGGGCGCACTGAATTTAAATTCTAACCGCACGTACATGTGTGTCTCATTAATACCTCTTGAACGATGTATTACATTATATGTTTTTCTCAAAAAGCACGATTTCCCGCCAAAATTTCGAATAGTTTGAAAATGGGAAGACGGATTGGGCTCTCCTGAAATATGCTAGGAGGAGGGGTCATAGTATACTAGCATACGAAATTTCGGCAAAAACCGCCCAGCCGTTTCCTTAGAATCACTGCCTCAGATGGACAGACAGACAGACAAACACGATCGATGCATAAAGCTTGCCAACTGCAACCTTAATAAACAAGTTGCCAAATTGAACATGCTAATTGCCAAAGTGAAATTTCCAAACTGAGCGGATAACGTTTGAGCCATCCGTGGAACCAAATAATTCATTCATAATTCATAAAATCGAATCAAATTAATTCTGCCATTATACGCTGCTCGGGAGCACCCAAAAAATGTATGCAAATGACATTTTGAGATGGAAGTAATGTTTTGAAGCTACTCTCATAACCTAGTAGACAGCTTGGTCAAGAAGACCCATCGCCATTAAAACTTGAATTAAAACCTTTATTTAAAAAGAAATTACGAAGTATGACGTTTAAGAAATTTTAAAAGATTATTTCGGTAAGCCTACCCAGTATATTCATACTATACTATACTATACTGTACAGTGGTGTACTTTTTAGAGATTGCAAATAATTTAAATAAAATAATTTTCTATGCCGCCAAAAATTGTCGCACGGCTTATCTTTGCTTTTAACTCCAGAATCTCTAGCACTTCATCATTTACGTCTAGTTACGGAACGATTGACCGAGCGTGAATTTGCCAGCATAGGTTATGAAAGTGCATTAATCAGAGCACCTTTAGACCTTATCTCACGTTCATCCGAGCTCGAAGCCGTAATGGTGCTGACGGATGGAATACAAATTTAGATGGGGATTTACAAAGTCACGCTACTTCCTTATTACCACCTGCACAAGGTGGAGACAGGGATTTCATTAATCCTACATACAGGTTTTATTCGTACTGGTGATACCCTTCTCTCAACAACGACAGTTTGATTCTTACGCGGAATAGAAGGACTGTCAGTGTCAGACTGCCAGAAGTGGATGCATCAATTTTGCCAGCAGCACACTCGTTTTTGAGGTCTTTACTTTTAGCGTGGCCATCAGTCTCGTTACGATGGACAACAATCCATCACTGCGGTCGGTAGGAGAACGACGACTCTGTCGACTGTGTCTGCAGCACGCACGAGGGCTTCTTATCAGTATCAGCATTGCCGCGTATTGTTTCATAAGGTGGTAAATCGCTTAGACGATCAGTAGTTCTTGTGAGATCTTTTATTTCGATAAAGAAAGCAGGAGTTCCTTTTGGGAAAGATTGTTTCCTTGGTGCTCTTACGGGCGCCAGCTTGATTTGATCCGCTGGGAATGTAGTTGCTGACCCCGATGGTGCATTTTTCTGACCAGCAATGATATGGTGACGATGAGTTTTAAACACAGAATTTCCTGGCGGCTTTCGAATTAACCTTGGAACACATGGAGGAAGTTGAACTTTATCCGGTCTTGGTACTTGTGCATCTTCTTTAATCCTCTCAGAACTAATTATGGGTTCAGGAAAAGTATTTGGCTCAATTTCGATTACCACCGGCATTGTCTTTGTGGTAACTGCATCCAGCTTCAAACATGCAGAAGTTGACGCAGTGTTTACAGGACTTGTACCTTCACCCTTTTGGTAGACCCATTCATTGTTGAATGTCAGCAGTTTTTCCTCAACTGTTGCAGCTTGTTCCGTTGGTTCATCCTGGTTAGGTAACTGTGATTTTGTTTCGTTGAGTAAACAATAGGACCATTTAGAACAAGACTTGTTTGAACCAACTTCAATGTTAACTTCAGGATTCGTATCCTCTTCTAATGGTTCTGCAACAACTTCAACTAACTGAAGTTCAGGTTCACTTACAATTTTAATATACTTTCTTTTTTCAGACATGTCGCACGTAAAGGAGATGATCCTGTTAAAAGTTTAACGATATTCGGATTTGGTAGCACTGATACGAAAGTTGACACCAAGTATATTAATCAGTATAACTTAAATTACAGCTAGGTAATCATTAATCACTTACTCGACCATTTGGTTGACGTGATGCGACGCTGTTATTTAAAATCAAAATAGAAGATTTACAATTATTTAGTTTTCCTAATTTAGATTTTAACAATTATATTAATTACTACTGCCCCAGGTTTTTAAACATACATTAAATAGTTTTTTTGCTAGAACAATGCTCTTCCCCTTGAAAGTGGTCAGTTACCTCGCGTGTTTTTCTTTGAAAAAAGAATTTTACCAAAAATTACCGTTTGTCATTCAGAAAATTCGAATGTGTCGTTAGACCACATGTGGTACGAAAAGAAACGTCTGTTTTCATTCTACACTAGTAAATTTACCCTGCAATCTGCATCCTAAGAGTACTAACACAACAATGCCTGAAACTCGCTTAAACCAACTTCATATCCTCTCTGAGTAATGTTTGTGGGAGTTCACTTAACTACCCTTTTTAAATTGAAATTGAGTTAATATTGAATGTTGAGTTGAGAATCGAGCGGGACATTAAAGTTGAGTAGAGAGTTTGTGAATATCTTTCTAATTGGTTTGGTTAGGTTAAGTTAGAACCATCAGATAAGCTTGCTGGTTAGGGGTTATGTAAGTTAGGCTATGTCGATTCTCAACTTGATTCATGCATAAAAAAGTGGGGGCTGGTTTGGTATTGAGTGAAGTCGGGCCAATACATACTTATGGTACTAAAAAATTGGGGTTGGTTGGTATATGTAAACCTTAACCGTTACTTTCCTGCAATTTAGTTAACTTCAGCCATTAATTTTTGTGTTTACTTTTAAGTAATGCCCAAACTAAAAGTTTAATACCATCTGCATGCGATTCACTGTAACTTTTGGTCAAGGTTTCATAAAAGTTGGATTGATAGTTTTTGTGGGGCGACAACATGGACTTATCAGGCAGTTTTAAACTTAGAGTTTTATTAGCTTTGATAATTGACTCACTATTTTACTATAACTGAAACAGCATACAGCGATGGTCTGAAAATCTGGCTGGCAATATCTAATCGTTTTTACCTTAAATCCGTGTTTACATTACATTTTTAGTATCTGACGGTTTATCCTATCCATAATAATCTAAAGTTCATAATCTTATTTTATCTATTTTTGTTTAAATTTCCAACCATTGAATAGTAAATCGTCCGCAAAGAAAAGGCCTAGATAATCAACATCAACCACGAAATACAAACGATTCAATTCAGAATATATTCGTGAAGTCAAAGGTTTATCATCGTCAGCACATTCACCAGCTAGCTATAATTATAATGTGAGTCCATGTATTAGGTATCTCTACTTGAAATGAAATGTGGAAAACGGTTGACGCTTTACTGATCATGAATTCGACCAAGGATTGTCTAACTTAATACCAAATGCTTTAAATCTTCAAAAGCATACAATTTGATTGTCTCTACATATGACAGTATATGTGATTATACGGAAATCAATCACTAACTAAGTCGAAAATCCTTTTGACGAATTCAAAGTAAATTGCAATTATTTTTATAAACAAAGCTTTAAATTCGGTGTAAATAACTATAGTCCATAATTTTCATAAGGTCGAATTCATACGACTCAGAGAAAAATATCTCATTTTGTCACCAAATTTAAATTACGGAACTACAAGCAAAGCATACGACATATTGATTGCACAGATTCGAAATATTTTCATCATGATGATTTTCGATAAACCGTGACCCAACAGAAAATACAATAAAGAAATGGTTGCAAATTTTTCAATCCAAGGAGGTAGACTGCGTTGTCATTACTAAGTCGCGTTTAGTGAATTTTTAATCTGAGAACATCAATATTCTGGAAACTCCCAGCAACCTAAATCTTTCATTTATAAACAGTTTTTTTCATTCAAAGCAACAAAATACTGCGATTTGACGCTGCTAGGAACCTTCAAGAAATTAATGCAAAATCAAATTTTCACGTGAGGTAACCTTATGAAGTCACATTAATAACCTAGTCCACGGCTTGGTCAGAACCTATCACCAAAAACTGAATTCAAACTTTCAACTGTGAAGCAATTGTTAAGTATAACGTTTAAGAAGTTTTCAAATGCTACTTGGATACGCGGGTATGCCTACCTTCACAGTCTACGTACAGTAATATACTTTTAAGAGATTGCAAATAATTCAAACAAAAGCTTTTAATTATTTTCTATGTCGTCGAAGATTGTGAGACTGCTCGCACGGTTTATCAGTGCTTTTCACTCCAGAATCTCTAGCATTGCAAGATTCACGTCTAGTCGGGGATCGATTGACCGAGCGGGGAGTTGCCAGCATAGGTAATGAAAGTGCATTAATCAGAGCACCTTTAGATCTTAGCTGACGTTCATCAGATCTAGATCGCAGCCGTAATGTTGTTGACGGCTGAGATCCATATTTAGATGGAGATTTACCAGGTGACGCTACCTCCTTACTACCACCTGCAGAATAAGATCTGCGTGGTGGAGACAGGGATTTCATTAATCCTACAGGTTTTATTCGTATTGGTAATATCCTCCTTTCAACGACGACAGTTTGACTCTTACGCGGAATAGAAGAGCTGGTGTTGATAGAAGTGGGTGCATCAATTTTGCCAGCAGCACACTCATTTTTAGTATCTTTGCTCTTAGCGTGGCCAACAGTCTCGTTACGATTTTGAGGTGACTTTGAAATAGTTCCATTACTGTGGTCAGTAGGAGAGCGATGTTTCTGTCGACTATTTCTGCTGCACGGTGGCTTATCATCAGTATCAGCAATGCCGCCTAGAGTTTCATCAGTTGGTACATCGCTTGGACGATCAGTAATTCTAGTATGACGTTTCGTTTCGTTAACCAAAACAGGAGATCCTTTTGAGAGAGATCGTTTACGGGGCAATACTTTCCCGGGTTCGCGCTTGATTTGGTCAGCTGTCAATATAGTTGTAACCCGTGCTGGTGCATTTTGCTGACTAGCGAATATGTAGGCAGTTTTAAACGCAGAATCTGCTGCAGACTTCCTCATCATCCGTGGCAATTGAGGAGATGGAACTTTATCATACCTTGGTGCTTGTACATCCTCTTTCAATCGCTTAGAGCAACATGGCTCTGGTTCCGGATAAGTGTTTGGCTCGATTTTGATTACCACAGACATTGCATCTTTGGAAATCGGATTAAGCATCAAATCTGCTGAACCTGACGTTGTGTTCTCCCGGCTTTCGTTCCCATTTTTGATGCTTTTGTTTTTATTTGTAATTTCTTTTACTGGACTTGTACTGCAGATTTGAATGGCATCTTTTTTGCAGATATATTCATTGCTGACTGTCAATTGATGTTCTTCTAAAGCATCTGATGCAACTTGTACCGGTGCTTCAACCTTCTTAGGTTGTTGGGATTTTGTTTTGTTGGGTGAACTATGGGGACGTTTAGAGGCAGACTTGTTCGGATCGACCATCATTTTCAGTCGACGATGAACCTTTCTCAATGGCCTCGAAGAAACTTTAACTAGTTGAAGTTTTGGTTCAGCTACAATTTTAATGTACTTTGCTTGGTCGTAAAAGTTATATGTAACGGAAATGTGCCTGTTAAAATTATAAGGATATTCGGTTATGGTAGCCAATGGTATGGTATAATAACGTTGACTGAAATCGTACGAGTATCGCTCAAATTAGGCAAAAGCGTTAAACACTTACTCGACCATTTGGTTGACGTGGTGAGCAATTATCCTGACTTTACGCCTCGGAATCGATGTTCGATTTATTATATCCGGCAACTTAACTAAAATATAAATCAAAGATCCGGTTAGCCATTAGAATATTCAAGTTAATTCTTAATTAAACGAATTATGCTCCAGTAACTTACCAAACAATCTTATCAAATGAACAATTCCATACATCATACAAGGATCTGGGTGTTTTTGTTCGTAGCACTCAGCTGGTAACACTCTCCAGGCTAGCAAATCCTTGATATATCGATCTACCATATTACTCCACGGTTGTGGGTCAGGTTGTAGTTTGATGACCCTGGGTTGAATGGTGGTTTCAATAACGCTACAATAAAATTTCAAATAAATAATGAAATAAAATGTCATGCTGGCATGAACAAACAAAATCTGTGAATTATATAATTATTTTGATCATATAAACACCTTTGTAATTTTGGTTCTTGTAAGTTTTGCTCCGAAGAACGATCAGCAGTTTTCACTCCACTGGTAGAATCCTTCTTAGATGACGCCTTGATTTTTGCAGCAACTGCTAAACGCTCGATTTCTGCTAAGACTCCGTTTTTCACCTCTGTAAACCTCGTCCGCATCCCTAAGCTGGAACGAAAATTAAAATGCACTAATTATTAGTAATATAATATGCATATTATTAAATATTAGGGCGTGTGGGAAAGTAAGAAACGTGGGGATTATTTTTGGTTTAAGAGTTTATTTATATTTATAATAGCATGAGCTTTCGTAAAGTATCCCCTTACTTTAAATTAAAAATTCTAATAACACCCAAGGATTTGTAACGGTATCAGCATTGCGTTGTATTTGAATATAAAGTAGGGAGGGAGCTAAAGTTTATCCAACGATATATATTTATAACACTCAAACATCAACAAACGGAAGAAAAGTGTCACACGTCAAATACCATATTTAAAAAATAAATCAAAAGCTTATTTTTTGAACAAAGTGGCTGATCCAAGAAGACGTTATTTAATATGATTAAATTCGATGGTACTAATGGTCGACAGTTGACGTTATTTAACTTACCAGTTCACCTCTGGCATTTTGCCCTTCAATTTCCTCAGGGCCTTGTATTGATCATTTTCCTGATCATAAAGTAAAACTCGATAAGCCATAAAATCGAATATCGTCTTCAATCCATGCACAATTTCTTGGGCCTGTCGGACTTTTCTGGATATTTTGGCAATGTCTTCAGCAATCCCTTCTGTAGGAGTTTTTGGCTGCATTTTATCTGCAGCACTAAAACTTAACGCCGCAGCTGAGGTCGATGCAACAGGTGGCGGCATTCCGTGCAATAAACACGGTTTCCTTCTCGTCATCATCTTATGAAGTTCCCGGAATCCAATGTACTTGACATATAACTCGAAGATGTAGACTATTGGCACCCCTGCAGGAAGTTTGAGCAGCTGAATAAAAAAAGTCACACACTTAAAATATTTGCTACTGTGAACTGCATTATTGGAGTAAACCTACACTACTGCAACAATGATGCTATTCTTCAATTACCATGCTGTTCTTTGTAACGTTATTTAAATCTTGCTGCAACAAAACCTTCATGGCCTCAGTTAGTATGATTCGAGCAGTAATTTTTCGGTCTTCTTCATCTTCAGAAGTTTCTGGGTCAGATGAGTCGCTACCCGAAGATCTGTCATAGTCTTTATTTTTGTTGTACGTTACAACATACCTTGAACTTTTTCCAGGTCTGTCCTTTCCTTCTTTTAGAATTTCATTCAATGGTTTCTTACGTTTATTTTTCTTACTGCGTTAAAAAAATTAAATTTTTATTATTAAAATCCAGTTGAGTACGTTAATATAACAGATTATTCGAAATTCACTAATGAACTGAAATAACCAATCGGTTTTGATTAAATGAGTTAAATGCTATAGGTATTTACGGTTTAGGTGTAATAAACCTTCGTAAATTAATGGCTGAATATAACTTACAGGTGATTTTGAAGCAAGATGTCTGCCTTCTCTTTCAGCAGAAAAAAGATTTTCAATAATACACTGCGTGTTTCAACCGTCAAAAGTGATTGATATATTGGAATTGAATCACATCACTTACAGAGAAGTGTATTTTGTACTCCACGGTGGTGTTGCCTTTACCGTCACGTCTCTCCACTGCTTCAAGTACCTTTTTATAGTAGATAGTAAAAATACATTTATTTATCAGTAATTAATATTCGCACTTCGAACCAACTATTTTTTTATAACTAAATAGAAATTTATAAAAATTGCAAAATTTACCTTTGAGTCGTACAGAACTCTTGCTTTATTTCTGTCTGGTTCATAGCACAACACTCGTTCGTCTACTGCAAATGTGTATGACGCCTTCAAATTCAAATGCAAAATGATAAATATAAATTAATATTATTAGCATGGGTCGATTTAACAGACAGATCTATAGCAATCAGAAACGGCGACGGACGAGTGAACTGTTAGCTGCTTCGTCATTTACACGTCATTGCAAGTTACCTGAGTTTTTGGAGGAGACTTTATCTGCTTTTTCCTGGAATGATTTCGAGATCCCATTGACCCACGGCCACTACTGGAGTACCGACCTCCAGTGTAATAGCGATGACCACCCATGATGTACGCCGCTTACGCCGATCCTTTACTGCTGACTGTCTGTGTATAGTAAAATTTGAACATCATATAACTGATAGCTAACAACTAACTACATCCCGATTCTCTGCCTTTAAATTTAATATGAATTATATGAACGTTGCACAGATGATTCTAATACTGACAACAGAACACAAAAAGTGTAACTTTTATTATGGTAGTAAATAATTCAAAATTCTTTGGATTTTAACAATTATAGAGCAACGTACATGACAAAACTTGAAAAATTAGTTTGGTATCTAAATTGTCAACTGTCTATCATCTATGTCTACTGGTTATGTGTATAAAATAAATTAATATTGAAAGTGAAACAAAGGCTGGGGTCTGGATACGGACCCCATATATTTTTTCCAAAAATCAAGTTGAAAACTGAATGTTGAGTTGAGAATCGAATTTTAAGTTATGAATTGAGTTGAG
>JAHZNA010005210.1:0-11446 GCA_027743935.1 Sinodicranocentrus sp. ZH6 | reverse complement strand
AAACTAACAGCTGACTAATAGAGCACCCGGATAAAAGTAAAAAAACCTTACCTCGTACGTGTGGTTGGAAAATATGTTTAAAAAATAATAATGATAATAAAAAACACACACAAAAGTCAAAACATGATCGGGTGTATGTGTGAACTGTTGACGTGGTGATAATGCCGTCGTTCACGAACTAGTTTGTAGATGGCGCTTGTGCGCGTCCGGAAATCATCATCATCATGATACTTTTTTTTCTTAGTGCCGTTTTCAATTTAGACAAAACATGGTCATCATGCCGGTTGCTATGCAATGTTATTATGGTCAATGATGATGCAAGATTCAAGTAAAATTCAAGTTCAATGTTTTTTTTATTCAGTAATTAATTAAATAACGGTATACAGGTCCATTAATGGATGATAGAGAATTGTGTTGCAATGACCAACCCCATTTGGTTTGCACTCCTCCAGGTGCCGGGTATATAAACGCGTATCGCACACACAAGAAGTGGTACACAACGAGTCGTAATGAACTCGCAATTAAATAAGCTACCAACCAGAGCACCTGATGAAGTACAATGTACATGGGAGGTAATAATAATTCTCCGATGACGATACAGGAACAGACTCCCACGATGAATTATCCCGACACCACTCCGCGCGCTACTTCAGGTACCTGACTACTTTAAATTTCCAGCCTAAGCACCTGAGTTGCACTGCGGTGGGGTGCGGTTTAAATAACTGCATTGTCCGTTGTCCGGCATTTCTGTGGGAAAAAAAACAGGATGGTATTAGAAATGGCTGACGCATTTCAGCATAGCAACAAGGGAGAGATGTGTGTTCACCACCACCACCACCGATTTTTATCCAGGAAGGATGATGCATCGAACAACCCCAACTACACACCCTGCACTTTAGTGCATCCTTCTTGTTACGTCCGCCATTACATGACTCATCATCATGCACTTTCTTGAGTTTACAAACCATTTCAAACCACGATAACCTAATAACTCCCCAAACTAACTAACTAACTTGACTCAGTAACAAGTACCAGCGACCAGATCAGCTCAAACGACAACAGAAGACTGATCTGTGTGAGTAAAGTCTACCCCGTAAGATCACTTCGAAAAAAAAAAGCTCACACACCCTAAAAAAACATAAGACCCCTATATAACCGGCACAAAACCGTCTAGACGGCACAAAACCCGGTGTAAAAAGAAAAACTTCCGATAAAACCCGAACATCCCAAAGAACACATGCATATCGATCCTGTATGTACTGCACCACCAACCAACTAGTTTGTGAGAATAATATAAAAAAAACCCAGACAGACGAAAGAGATAAATACAAACCCCACTGTACACCCTAGTTATGTTGAAACCCCACCCCGTATGCACGTAATGTTCCCCTCTCTACACAAGCAGCCCCTTATAGCCAAGTCATTCCCCTTGAAAAAAAAATCTTTTTTGATGATGATGTTCCCCTTCTCCTTTAAAACTACTCTCTCTCTCTTGTCTGTCTCTATGTCTGGCTCTTTTGCGTCTGTCTCGTTTTTCTTAACAACTATCAACTAACTCAAATTAATCATTGATCTACTTACTTTCAAGCTCCTTTCCGGTCCGATGATATTCCAGCTAAATCAATTCGTCTCCGTTCGCTCGTTCTCAAAACTTTGTAAATCCAAATGAACGAAAGAACGATGTTTCAAAAAAAAAAATAATTCAAGAGAGAACGAACGAACGATGGTGCTAGTCCGACGTCTGGGATAGATCTGACTGAACCGACGGTTGATTAGGATTTTCCCCTCAAGAGAAGCAGAGTGAAAATGCAGCAAGAACCACCACTGCAATACATTACAATTCCCCCTTCACCGTCGTCTGTCTGGGTTTTGTGCATAATACATACGAACTACTGCATGCATCACCAAAAAAAAAGCCGATGACTCGTCAGCATACACATACACACACAACTCTCTCTCCCCTCTTCTAAAATATTTGACTGCATTGTACTGCTGCATACTATCATTTTTCTCTTTCTTCTATGTCTGGTTGTGTGGTTGGGGTACTTGGCTTATTCTCTGAATCACTGTCTGGCTTTATCATCATCACCATCTTCTTCTTCCCCGACCGAATCGTTCAACTCTTTTTATATTCCCTTTTTTATTATATTATTACTCAGGTGTTTTTCTTGGAATGCATTCTGCACTTTTAACCATTTCTTTATGATCGATTTCATATAAATGAATGAATTTTACGCCATCAATGAGCTACGTTTTTTAATGAGCTCATTCTGGGGTGCGTGCGTTCATGTTTTACCTCATCGAATTTGGCCAATGTACCATGTGGAGTCTAGTTTTAATTGAAAAAACAATTCACCTACTGCATCAACTTATAACAAACACTCACATAAACAGAGTTCAATCAATAAATCAATGTAAAATGCTAAAATAAACACGTAAATTAGCCGAAAATGTTAACAATAGCCAACCACGCTCACGCTCACCTCTAAAAATTCCCCCTACACACAAGCAGAACGAAAAAAAAGGAGCAATATAATGAATAAAATACCTTAAAAAAAGAAGGAATAAGAAGCACACCAATAACACAGCGCCATCTACCACAACGAACACGAACAACTGACAAAACCACGACCGTTCGATGCACATAATTTTTCTCATAGCGCACCATAGCATGCATGCAACGTAGAGAGAACTCATTAAAGCAAAGAAATAAGGGTCCAAAACAAAACAATGAAAAAACGTACCCTTGAAGACCCCAACCACATTCCAGAGAGAGAGAAAAAGCGATCCCTTGATTATTACCTGGTCAAGTATGCCCAACAAGAACCTTACCCAACAAAGAAAGAAGTTAAATAAGACGCATATAGCGGATATATCTCTCAGTCACATTCAAACGTTGGATGCTCCAACATCGTTCCGTAAGACGCGAAGCAACATTTCGCAAAAGAATTTTACAATCATTGAAGATAAAACAGTTTCCTATTTCCTCTGTGGAATTCCAGCGAATGAAGGAAATCGTGTACAAGTGGACGTGAAATGGAGAGTGATTAGAAACACATCCGCTTGAATGAATGGGATCAAGTGAAGTTTATATCAAGGATCCGCTCTACTTTTTACTTTTTATTTTATTTCACATTTCTCGACACTCTTTTTTTCCTCATTCGATCGCTAAGCTCTACTATTATGAGATACTTTCTTATTATTCTTCTCAGCCATGGGACCATCGCCAGGGTAACGTGATACATACATTTCTTTTCATTTATTTTTTTAAACATTTCTTTTCGTTTATTTTTTAAACATTTCTTTTCATAATTTAAACCGCAGATCCTGGACCCTTTCCTGGTGAGGTCGACAGATAGCAAGCCCCCCGAGCTGACCCACATGGACAACCCCGAACTGCTGTTATTGAAGAACCTCGAGAACCTGATTCTGACTGAAGAAGAAGCACCGAAACCGAGGAAGAAGCGGATCATCCCTCACGAGACCCACGACGACTTTACGATCCCAACAGAACAGCACGTTTACGTAACGGACAACGGTGACGAGTTGACAAAAACGGAGAGCACAGGCCCGTGGACCAACTGGGGTCCTCCTGGAGAGTGCTCTAGGAGCTGTGGGGGAGGAGTCGCTCAGAGCACGAGGACGTGTGGGTACGAGTACGAGGAGGAAGGCAGTTGCACAGGACCTGACTCAAAGTACTACTCGTGCAACACTCACGCTTGCGAGGACGTCGCTGACTTCAGGGCCGATCAGTGCTCAGCTTTCAACAACGTTCCGTTTGAAGGGAGGTTCTACACGTGAGTTATTGTACAGTGTTTCATGTTTTGGTGGTGGTATTAGAAATAACGTATATGTGTTGATAAGGTGGCTGCCGTACACGCGAGCCCCGAACAAGTGCGAGTTGAACTGCATGCCGCAAGGAGAGCGGTTCTACTACAGACACAAAAGGAAGGTCATCGACGGCACACCTTGTGGCCACGACACTATCTGCGTGAACGGGAACTGTCTCGTGAGTGCTTTCTCTGTTTGCCCCGCTCTCAAGGTCGAGTTGTTGTAATTGACTTTCCGTGTTTGTTTGTTGTAGCCGGTTGGGTGTGACGGAATTCTTGGGTCGAGGAAGAGGCAAGACAAGTGCCGGGTCTGTGGAGGAGATGGGAGCAACTGCAACACTGTGCAAGGCATCTTCGATAGTAATGACCTTCAGGTTGGGTACAATGACGTTATTCTCATTCCTGTCGGCGCTACCAACATCTTAGTCAGGGAAACGCAGGCTACCAACAATTACTTGGGTACGCACGTGTGTTTGCATTATTCATCTCTTGTTCCACGTGGACTAGGACGTGCTTATGCATAGTTGCATTCTTGTACATACCTCGTTCTCGGAATTGTTTGTTGAATTAACATGCTTGATAGCGAGTGTCAAATGCACACGCAAATTAATCGTGTTAATTTCAACTACTAGCATTTTCAGGAAATTGCTTTTCGAAATTCTTGTGTACTTGATAGCATATTTTCAAATACATGATTCACTCTTGATGAATTGATCGACTAATACTCTTACTAATCAAACGTTAATTTCAACAACTAGCAATCCGGAACACATCAAACCACTACTACCTGAACGGGAACTGGAGAATCGACTTCCCTCGTGAAATCACGTTCGCGTCGACAATCTTCCACTACGAACGCAAGCCGCACACTTTTTTCGCGCCTGAAACGATCCGAGCCCTAGGCCCAATTTCTGAAGCGATTTACGTGGTGGTGCTGTACCAAGAATCGAATCCAGGGATCACGTTTGAATACAGCGTGCCGAGAGGAGTGGTAATTGAAACGGAAAATGGCACCGAGTACGCCTGGATCTACGACGAGTGGGGTACATGCTCCAGGGAGTGTGGAGGCGGTAAGGGGGGACAACAACCAATAATTTAATGCACAAAAATAATAATAATTTAATGCATGTGTTAAAAAACCGAAATAATTTAATGCGTGGTTCAGCTCAAAAACAAAAATAATTTAATGCACATGTTTAAAAAAAAATAATAATTTAATGCACATGTTAAAAACCGAAATAATGTAATGCGTGGCTCGGTTTAAAAACAAAATTAATTTAATGCACATGTGTAATAACAGGAACGCAGAGCCGTAACGTGAACTGCGCGCGTCGCTCCTCGTCGACGCAGAACTGGGACTACGTGGAGCAGCACTTGTGCGATACGTCGATGAAGCCCGAGACGTTCCGATACTGCAACTACGAGGTAGCGTGCCCAGTCCGTTGGCACGTGTCAACATGGGACGACTGCACAGCGCCGTGCGGGTCAAACGTGACAGGATCTCAGTACAGGAACGTGTTTTGCGAGCAACAAGTTCAAGGAGTGTCAGCGCTGGTAGAAAACGAGAACTGTATATCCTCAGTTGGCCCAGCTCCTGAAAAGCTTCGTAACTGTACTAGTACGAAAACGGAGTGCACTTATTGGTTCGTTGGGAGTTGGAAAGGGTGCAATAAGTTGTGTGGGGACGGGTACGAGACGAGAGTGGTTCGGTGTGTTAGCAAGGATGAGCTTGGTAGGATCGTGATTCACGGGGATGAGAAGTGCGAGGGGGAGAAACCGAATGAGTACGAGTACTGCTTCGTCATGCCTTGTGATGGAGTTGATTGGATTGTTGAAGGGGAGTGGGGGGAGGTATGTAAACTTTCTTGCTTCTTTATTAGCGCATCCAATAATAAATAAATGATAATTTTCCAGTGTAAAGTCCCGTCGACTCCGACGTGCAACTCCCCGTCATCCGCGAACCAAGGCACGCAGTCCCGACAGGTGTACTGCTCCGACTCTAAAGGGAAGGTCTACGACGAGAAGTTTTGTCAAGGTTACAGGAAGCCGAACACGACGCAGTCTTGCAAGCTCGACTTTGACCCTGCTGAGGACCCTTCTTGCAAGTACACTTGGTACGCTACCCAGTGGACTGACTGCGAGTTCCAGTCCTGCAGCGAGACGGCTGGCAAGAGGACCAGGAAGGTCTTCTGCGGCACTGTGCTCGATGAGAAACTCAATGTTAAGTCTGTGGATGAGAGCAAGTGTAACGATACTAAAAAGTACCATGGTGATGAGGAGTGTGCTATTGGGGGTGGCGTCTTCGAGAAGAACTGTGGGGATGAGGAGGCTAGGAAGAGGAAAGGGGTCTGGTTCGGCGGGCCTTGGGGGGAGGTGGGTGCATTTATTTTTTATTTTTTTTTGTCGTCGTCGATTTTGTGTATTAATGTCGTCGCCATAGTGCATTAAAAATGCTGGATTTTGTGTATTAATGTTGTCGCCATAGTGCATTGAAAATGCTTGTGTATTAATGTTGTAGTGCTCTAAAAAATGCGGGGGTGGAAGGCGCACTCGAGCTGTGCTGTGTATGGTCGGGAACAGGTCGACGACCGACGTCAAGATTTGTGGGGAGGATAACGTCATGTTCACTTCTGAGGATTGTAACCCTGGCAGTTGCGATGGTGAGTCGGTGTTTGTTGAATTTTATGATTCGTTACTGTTTAGCGGATTTAGGCAATAAGAATAAGTAAATTTTATTTTTAAATGTAACCACCGTCTCATAGTAAATAGATAAATTTCGAAATATCGTATTTGTAGACCTACCGGCTGAAGAAGTGACGGAAATGTCGGTTACGGAGGATGAGGACGTGACGGGTGCTACTGAGGAACCTTGCGAGCCGCTGGACTCTGACGAGATGTACGACTACTCGAGTGAGGAAGAGATGGATGAAGTCATGAGACCTACTAGTCCTGTCACTGGCAGGAGTACTAGGAGTGTGTTCGTTACTACGGAAACTGATGATGCTACTGGGGTGACTGACGATATGGTTACTGAACATGCTACTGGGGTCATGGAGACTGGGGGGACCGAAGGGGTCACTGATGGTGGGGTCACTGATGGTGTCACTGGAAGTGGTGTCACCGATGGTGGGGTCACTGATGGGGTCACTGGAAGTGGTATCACTGATGGTGTCACTGAATCTGGTATCACTGAATCTGGTATCACTGAATCTGGTATGGTTACTGAGCATACTACTGGGGGTGTTACCATGACTACGCAGGGCAGTACTGAGAGTGTGGCTGGAAGTACTACTGCTAACGCGATGACAACGACTGCTGAACCCACAACTGTACCCACGACAACTGAACCTGTTACCACGACAACTGAGTTTGTTACCACGACAACTGAGTTTGTTACCACGACAACTGAACCTGTTACCATGACAACTGAGTTTGTTACCATGACAACTGAGTTTGTTACCACGACAACAGAGTCTGCGACAACTGAAAGTATAACGATGTCTACAACGGCTAATAACAATCCAACTGAAGGAAGTACAAACGGTATAATGGAGACTTCAACAGGTGAGCACACAACAGCGGAACACGAAATCACGATCCCGGACTACATAACGCTCACGCCCGACGACGACATGTACAGTTTCGAGTCTGGAGAAGTGCCTCCGCTGAGACTGAACGACACTAGTTCAACTCCTGGAACTGGTCCTACTGACGCTAGCGAGTTAGATGAGAACGCTGCTACTGAGGTCGATTACATCACTGACTACATGACTGGGTTTACTACGTTGCCTACGGTTACGTTGCCCAAGTGCAAGGCTAAGAAGAAGAAGCCTAAGGCTAAATCTAACTGTGACAAGAGTGCGTTCGGGTGTTGTCCTGACAACTATGCTGATGCTAAAGGGCCTTTTCATCTCGAGTGTAAGATTGCTAAGACTTGTAACGAGACTGAGTTCGGGTGCTGTGATGACATGGTTACTCCGGCTGTTGATAAGAGGAAGAAGAACTGCGTTGTCGATTGTACCGCTAGTCTCTTTGGCTGTTGTGCTGACAACAAGACTGTCGCTAATGGGAACAACCAGGAAGGATGTGTCAAGGACTGTAAAGAGACTGAGTGGGTTAACACTATTTCTAGGTCGTGGGTTCATTTTCAGTTTTCATATATAAACCAGTTTAAACCATTTTAGGTTCGGCTGCTGCTTAGACGGGAAGACGGCCAAGAAAAACAAGAAGGGTTCAAAGTGTCCTAAGGTGCCTTGCTCGGAAACTGTGTTTGGGTGTTGTCCTGACAAAAAGAAGCCTGCTTACGGACCCAGTTTTCTCAACTGCTCGGAGATCAACGTGGAGAACTGCAAGCTCAACTTCTTCGGGTGCTGCATCGACGGGACCACTGCTGCCCTCGGACCAGACGAGGAAGGGTGTCCCGAGACTCCACCTTGCGTGCGTACTGAGTTTGGTTGCTGTGACGACGGGGTTACTAGTGCTCATGGGCCGAGTAAAGAAGGGTGCTGCTTGTCTAGTAGGTATGGCTGTTGCCCTGACAACATCAACGAGGCGCTTGGGCCTGACGGGGAAGGGTGCACTTGTGCCAGTTCTCCGCATGGGTGTTGCCCTGACAACGTTACTCCTGCTAGGGGTCCTGGGCAGGACTGTGGCTGCAAGTTCACTGAGCATGGGTGTTGTCCTGATGGGGTTTCTAAGGCTACTGGCGCTAACCATACTCTTGCTTGCTTCCTGAGCATGTCGGTATGAGTTGTTCTTATTTTCAAAGTGTTTTGACACCTGGCATGGAAACGCAATATAATTGCTATCCTTTTCAACAAGTGGCGCAGTTAATTCGTTCAAAAATTCACGGGACCTTAGATGGACCTTAGAATTGTCAGTCTATACCTCATCATTAAAAAATGAGTATGACGTCCATTTTATTGGGAACGCGTAATAAACAATTATGAACTGATGCACACTATAAAATGCATGGGGTACGGCAAGTGCATACATGACATTGCGTTTCCATGACAGGTGTCAAAACACTTTGGTTCTTTGTGTGGAATTTCATATACTGTAGTGTTGCTATACCGTTGTGATTGTTGCTATAGACGACTGCGACCAGCCCAAGACGGAGGGCCCGTGTAAAGGAAACTACACCCGGTGGTACTACGACAAGAGTTCTGAAAAGTGTGAGCTGTACACTTACGGTGGTTGCAAGGGCAACAGTAATAATTTTCTGACTGAGAAGGAGTGTCACCAGAGGTGCGGTAAGGATATCAGGATGAGGGACGTTTGCTTCCAGACCAGGTCGGAAGGGCCTTGCAACGAGAAGCTTCCCAGGTGGTACTACGACTCTGGGGAGCAGCGCTGTGTCCCGTTTTACTACTCTGGTTGTCAAGGGAACTCGAATCGGTTCTCTGCTCTTGATGAGTGCGAGAAAACTTGTCCTGCTGCTTTGCTCGCTGAGACTCATGGGTGTCTCGAGCCGCTCTCTGTTGGCGATTGTGCTAGTTACACGGAGCGCTACTACTTTGATAGGTTATTATTTTGAGTCTTTCGGGCTGGTCCGGTAACTTAACCTAACCTATGCGTGAAATTGTGTTGTCATAGGTACGAAGGGAAGTGCAAGACGTTCATATACTCTGGTTGTGGTGGCAACACGAACAACTTTGTTGGGATTGACGACTGCAGGACTAAATGCGAGACTTTTGTTCCTAAGCCCGTTGCCAGTAGTGAGGATCAACAGTTCTCGCAAGGTATTTAGAATAATGGTGGTACTGTGATTAGGGATTTTTATTAAATTTACTTTGATATAATTAATTATGCCATCATCGTCCTAGGAACTGTTCCTTCAAGTGCCACAGTTCCCATGGACGAAATTTTCTATCTATAAATTTTTGTTGTCATAATTTATCGTGTAAAAGTGTCTCCTAAAAATTCAAAAAATTAAATACAGCGCAATGCTTCACGCCGCCCCCTGACGACCCGTCCTCGTCGACGAACAACAACCCTCCGACTATCAGGTGGTACTATGACAACCACGACGGAGTGTGCTACCAGTTCCGTTACTATGGTTCCAACGCGAGTCTGAACAACTTTGATACTAGGCAGGACTGCGAGGACAAGTGCGGCAACTCTCAGGACTTTTGCAACCTTCCTGTTGTGCAAGGGCCGTGTTCAGGCAAGTTCCAGCAGTACTACTACGACAGGGAGACTGACTCGTGTATGCTCTTTGACTACTCTGGTTGCTCTGGCAACGGGAACAGGTTCGATACTATCGTGCAGTGTGAGCAGAGGTGTAAGAAGAGCATCGATGAGCAGCCTCCTCATAACGTTAATGAGGTGGATAATGACGAAGTTTATGAGGCGGAGAGGAGGCGGTATGACGAGGAGCGGAGGAGGGAGGAGGAGAGGGCCAAAAGGTATCAGGAGGAGGAGGAGCGCAGGAGGGTCGCTCAGGAGGAAGAGGAAAGGGGTCGGGATCTTGTCGGCGGGGTCACTCAGGATGATATCTGTGTTCTTGGGGTCGATCAAGGGCCTTGCAGGGCTGCTGTTACGAGCTTCCACTTCGATACCAGGGCGAACAAGTGTGTCCAGTTCTTATATGGTGAATTTTTTAAAACTGCAATTAAATATTTTAATTGAAATGTCATCTTCGTTCTAAACTCGTTCACAAATTTGTGTTGAGTTGGTTTTTTGGTTTAATTAATTGATTTTTGATACAGGTGGTTGTGGTGGTAACGCTAACAGGTTCGAGAGTGAGGAGATGTGCGAGAGGCAGTGTGGAGAGTTCAGGGGGCAGGGTATAATTATTGACATTCTTTTATAAACATGATTGAGTGTGAATGATTCAACTGAGATGTGGTTATTCAGACGTGTGCAACCAGACGCCAGACCCTGGGCCGTGTGGAACTGAGACTCCGAAGTCGCAGAAGTGGTACTTCAACACTAACGACCAGGCTTGTGCGGTGTTCGTGTACTCTGGTTGCGGTGGGAACGGGAATCGGTTCAGCTCTAGGGACGAGTGCGAGTCTGTTTGCCACTCCAGGTCCGAGATCGTCTCTGGCAATGATACGATCACTGGAGCTGGTAAGTTTCTTAACACAACATTTGATCATTTTCCGTTGACCACTTTCTAATTATTCTCGTTGTTATCGTAACAATTGTGACAGCGATTTGCCGGTTGCAACCTGACTCTGGCCCGTGCGTTGACGGGTTCAAGAGGTGGTACTACAACCAAGAGGAAAAAACTTGTGTTCCCTTCGGGTTTGGCGGTTGCGCTGGTAACTTGAATAGGTTCAAGAGCTTCGAGACTTGCATTCACTTTTGCGAGAAGGCTCTCGGGTATTCTGATAGTAGTAGGGCGGGGAGGGGCGGGGCCACTAGGACTGATAGCACTGAGGTCATGAGGAGTAGTAATAATAATAATAATAATGAGGAGGACAGGGGGGCTCCTGCTCTTGGCGATCCTGCCGCTAGGAACTACTACTGTGAGGATTACGTTTTTCTGTGCCTGTTTTTTTTTGCACTCGCACCAGAATGCGCTGTTTATTTTCACAATTGCACTTCAAATTTCACGGTTTTTTCACAATTGTACTTGAAATTTCACGGTTTTTTCACAATTGCACTTC
>JAHZNA010005209.1:0-25630 GCA_027743935.1 Sinodicranocentrus sp. ZH6 | reverse complement strand
CAGGTTTCTGAAGGAATTCAGAAGTTTTACTTCGGAAGACTTCAGCAGAGAATAAATCTAAAGTTTATTTCTCAAAGGCCAAAATACAAATGACGAGCTCGTCTGATTCTTAGATCTGACGAAGACTCGATCTTGCCTTTTCATTTCTTATTTTTCTTTCTACTGTCTCTTGTCACGTAAGATGTTCTTGTCTCTTTCATCTTTTTACAAAATACATTTGGTCTTAAATCTATCTAGAAGTATGAAGATTAAGGCTAATAACTTATTCTTAAACTCTAGTGAATCTTGTGAGGGAAAGACTGTATTTATAGATATATTAACATAATCTTTACATTTAAGAGTGAGTCGTTTTCTCTTTAGAAGCGACTGACTCCTAATATTACTTTATGACATATTCTTTAAAGTGAGACTCGAGTGTGATTTGCTTATCAGATCAGCCAGACAATGCGACGACACCTTGAGATGAATCTCTTCTATCAATAAATGCTATTGCTTTCGATGTATATGCATGCATGATAAGGTTTGTGGTGGTATGTATGTATCTTATACCTATTATATCCCATTCCAATTTTTTTTTCTTACAGTCATCTTCAGCCCCACTTGCACCTGACGTCCGCTGACTAGAAAAGATTGAAATGATATACATACATTCAAACAGACAGAGAAATGTAGTGGGCAAACTTGTGTGCCATGTATTTTTTGCTGTAGAATTTTAAAGTTGACGCCAGTGTAACCTTTCTGAAATGTATGGAGGAAGCCCTTCAGGCAACCCGCAACCACAAGAGGAGCAACATGAGTACTACATTGAGTGAGTATACATGCAGACATGGGCCACTTGGCCTTCGCTTTTGACAAATCATGAGAAAACAGAGTCTCTCAATCCAAAAAAACATGGTTTAAAATGAAACTTTTCACTAGAATGGAACAATTTAGTAGAAAAAATATATATATCTCCATAAAATATATTACAAATGCTATTCATTCCATTATCCTAAATGAGTATATAAAAAAGGCCAAATCACTTCCCTTCGTATTTTTTTCTTCAGCCTTTCGTCAGCCAGAACGTGTAGAAATTCTGGATGAAATCTCTCATCTACATAATGTATGATGCAAGATTTTGTTCTTAAAATGAATGAATGAATGAGAAGAGCTACGGGATGTAGTGTAGTGAAAACGTGTGTAAACACGCTTTTGTGAGAAAGACTTTTAGGTAAAAGAAGATGATGGTGCTGGTACCCACCTGTTTCCTGTAGAACAGATTTCCTCATAGGGATATCCTGTCCAACTTCCTTTCCTTGGTTCCTCCTGTTGTTATTCGTGGTGAGGTTATTATTGTTATACAGTCCATTGGCATTATGATGATGATTCCCATTAGTATGCGTATGCTGGTTCCGGCGCAACAGATTTTGTTCAATCCTCATTTTCACTTGTTCATACAGGGTGCTCCTCCTGTGATAGTAATTATTTTACACAAGTTTCACAACTGAAAGTTGTCGCGAGATTTGTCCAAGTATTATTTCCTCTTGAATGAGAGTGATCATGCTAATATACCGCCTTCATCAATTTCTCTTTCTTGAGGCATTATATATTATGCTCGCCTTACACTGGTATTTCATTCTGTTCGAGGTGAGCTGGTCTAACTTAGCTCTACATAAGTAACACAAACGAGGGCATTTCACACTTGACAGGTTTATAGTCCCTGTGACAGTTTCCTTTGGCTTCTTCCACTTGTTCCTTTACTTACTTTATTGTATTACTCTTGTATTGTTTTTTTTTCTTCTTTTTTTCTATTTTCAGACTCTTACATCCTTTCCCTTTGCTGGAATGCTTTTTCACCAGCTTGTTATCAGCTGTATACCCTGGTGACACTTGTGACTATCATAGATACAAAGCAACAATAAAATGTGACAGTCTCTTTTTGGAACACGCCTCGGACATTCAGTGGTTGAGGAAGGAGACGTGATGACACATTACGATAATATTTATCGCACACTTCTAGTCAGCATGATTTCCCTCCTTTTGATATTTCTCAAAAGGGCTAATAATGCATAAGGAAGTTCATCCTCTGATAAAAACTTGGCTTGCTGCAGCTTAATCTTGATTTATTTTGTAAAAAAAGGTTTCCTTTAAGAATGTCTTTAATTAAGTTTAGGATCTGCTTTGAAGTCGGATTTTTTCACAAGTGTAACTCAAAAACGGATGAACAAGACAGCAACTTCTTTTTATTTGATTACCATCCTCCTGTGATGTTCACACGGGGCTGAAATTAATAAAAAGGGGCAACAGACCTCCAAGGTGTATCACTGATGATGAATGTCGGACGTGGCAAGGAAAGAGTATACATACATATATTCTTTTCACCTCTCTTCCGCACTTGTCGACAAGATCTGAAAAGAAAAAGTAAACAGAGAATCATGAATAATGGATGCTTTTCAGTTTTCATCTCTAGTATTTTTTTTTCTATATTGCAGCAATTCACACAATATTGTTCACAAGCGGCACTCTCCTTGTTTGCATTTCTTTTTTGTGATGATGACGAGGCTGATGGCAAAGCACAAAAGTTCTATTATGGATTTCGTTTACATATTTGTGCCATAAAAGCCTTCTAGGATTTTGCCATTTTTGAAATAACACCTTGAAAAAAAATTAGCCGAATCCTTGTCGACTCTTAATGGCCGAGGTTTTTTTATAACTGCTCCAGGCTGGTTAATGATCCTTCTTTAAAAACTAATGCGCAAATAACAAAGTCGAGGGAGTTTGACTTGTGTACAATCTTCTAAATTAGCTTCTTTTCCTTAAAACGATACTACTTGGGTTGAATATCTACATTGGTAGGAAGCATATTTTAGTCATTAAATGAATTTCTACAGATTCTCCAACCTTTGCATGCAACCGTTTCTTCTAATGATGAAAATTATGACGATTTTTCAGCCATTCGAGGAATTTGAATTGACCTTTTTTGCCAATTTTCTCTCTAACTTGTTCATTCATTTATGTATGATATTTGCTTTTAATATGATGTACAGTATATGTTTGTGTCAAATTAGAAAAACATTTTTCCACTGGGTTTTGTCCTACGTACGTGCTCAAATGCGCAAAAGTAAGAGATAAACATGTAGATTGAAAAAAAATGATGAGTAGATATAAACCATCTAATCATCATATTTCTTACATATCAACATCAGCATACACACTAGCACACACACATACACACTCGGTTAGTTAAGGCAAGGTAAACAGCAAAATCGTTAAATCAGAAACCGGCTTCTTCCCTTTGAGAAAAGGTCTACTAGAACGTAACACAGAGATCGGCACGCAATTAGCAGTATAACACGTACATACATGTATATACCTATCCCCTCTTCTCTGAGTAATCTTTTCTCGCTGGGATTTTTATTAGCCCTGCATCAGCTACTGATCCTTGTGATTCCCTATAGATTTCTCAAGGAGAAGAAGGGGAGCGAAAGTCTTGTCCCAACCACTTTTAATCACAATTACAACTTTACAGTTGAAGCAGTTGTTTGTCAGTTATAAAAGCTACATAGCTTTCAAATGAACTTGGCTCAGATATATATATGTATGTATTATGTAGCAGTGTGCGCCGTCAGAAAGAGATACATATGAGATAAAGGATGTGCAGTAGAGAAAACGTGAAAAGTTCATGCAAATCTGTACAGGTGGATAAAAATAATGCCATTGCCGTTGATGTCGAAATCAGCAAAGAGGTATACAGGCACACTATAGTCATATGACATTTTTACGCATTTCGATGAATCATATTTTACATTTTGTATGTTTAACTATTGTGAAGAGAATGGATGCATCTTTCTCAAAAGGAAATAAATGTGTATGGTTTGATGTGAGCACTTCGACATTTGTCATTAAGATAGGGAGATGCTAATCCGGTGGTGAGACAAGGAATTTCAATCTAAAAGAATTTATTTATTTTTTCGTCTGCTTAATAAGTTGTTTGAAAGGGTACACATATGTTGGACTCTTTGTGCATACAGCATTGCTTGCCTTTGTAATTCTTATCTATCAGCATCTTTGAACACTACTATTCATCATCATTCCTCAAGAAAGTTTCTTCTTTTCTTGGGATTTGATTAATTAAAGAATCATAATGTTTATGAATTTCAAATTAAGGTAATAATGGATGATACACAGTTGTAATGGTCTTGGTCATGACATACTGAAGATGTGGATTTCTAAAGACTGTTGAAAAGGGCATTCTCTACGCAGAAAATAATGAAAAGATTTGTTCCCTCAAATGACACACCACCACTGACCGCAAGTATAATTTTCAATGTTTTTCAATATACATTGCATATCATTAGATTCATTACTGTAGCATCGTAAATTATCCGTTTGTGCAAATAGAAGTCAACATGCCTACATTTTTTCTCAAGATTGCTCATGTTCTTCACGTACGTAATCCACTTCAACTTTGCCCAAATTCAACTACGTAATTCGCACTGATTGACTGATTGATTACATTTCAGCGAGAGAGAAAAAAATCAATTTGTATAAGCTCAAGATGTAATCCGCATAACAACTTGAATAATGTGTACGAATCGGGAAAATTGTCAAGAAAATTGATAATCTTGGGCGTTAGTACGTGTTACATTAGAGCAAAGTCTTTGGGCTCGAGCAAAAGGTTACCTTTTCTACATTTCTGTTATGGTATGCATGATCTGGAAGATTTAAGTTTATCCTAGAACGAAATAAAAATCCGTGGTGAGCAAATACAAAAAGTGCATCATGTGAAAGCTTTTGACAAGGAGAAAACAAAGGAGACAATGCCAGAGTACGTAGAACTCCAATGGACCCCAAGTTTAAAATGATGCATTCCACTCTGTGTACATTCACTCTAGAAAACTCCCTGTGAACATAACTGTCAAAGGAAGAATGGTCCTATTATTTGGAATTTAGCATGGGAAGTTGCGTTTTTTATTATTTCAAAAAGAAAAGCATAGAACTAACATGGCTACAAGAAAACAGACGTTTTCTTCAAGTTGAGAAAAGGTACGAGGTTATTGTTATTGTTAGCGTTTGTGAGTTGCTGATGAATTATATCTTGTTCAAGTCTCTCACCGCAAAACTTAGTCGATAAGATATAACATACCTAAATAGTAAAGCAGTATAGTATTCTTCTCATCAACTCAGAATCTTCAGAGCTGTGCATGCACATCCGTTCAAAGTGAGAAGCCATTGTATGGATCCTTTTTTATGTACGTTTCTCATACCGTGCAAGCCCATTGGATGTCTTTATGATTGAAAGCGGAAGTTAATTATGATGACACAAGATTAGATCCTAGATCAGTGCCTCTGCTTGGAGAGGATTAAGGGTAGAGGTAGAGATATACATTCCTGGGTTTTGGTTCACGTAGGGGGTTCGTTCGCACGAACCTTAACTCCACACAATGAAGTCATAACAGTCTACAGTATAATTAACTCTGTATCTTAACATTATTCTAATTAACTGACTACGCGTTGCAGAAATGAGCTATTGAAACCTGGGAAAGTGCTCTAGTTTTATGTCCCACCAACGCAATAACTCAGAGAAATCAATATCCTCATATGATTACGACATGTGATTAGCTTAATCCAATAGTAGTTATGATGCTGGTTGATGCTTTTTATTTCCTAATTTCGTTATTGTCAGTGATGAGGACTGATTTCAGTGTGGAAATAAGACATGCTGTCTATCAAACAGAATTGAGAAAAATAATCTAAGGTAATTCTGTTATGCACAAAGTGAGCAAGTTAAACATAGCCATGATGTACCCTCTCGTAACAAACTTGACAAAGGTTTTCTTAATCATGGTATGCATGTTTTTTTCTTTATTTCTACCTTTTTTTCTTCACCTCTCTCTCCTCACAAGACTTTTGACGCGAGTAAATGTATTTTTTCATTTCACGAACATAATATTACACAGTCAAGCACCTGCAATATTTTACGTACAAATGTCACAAATGCTTTTTAGATCAAACTCAAGAGAGCCGAGCCTCGCCTACCTTTTAGCAGTTTTTAAAAAGAGTCTTATTTGCTCATAAATCCAGCTGTCAGTAAGAGTGCTTGTAGCGATTCCCAAACTCATGAGGAGATATATCCCTCTCATTCATTTTGCTCATGATTCTTGCACAAGAAGAGTATTAGTTTTATATCCCTATATTCCAGCTGACTTTATGAAAAATTAATGTCAGCAAGCAATTGCCAACTTTGCTAGAGGTATCTGTGTGGTACTTGGCGTTTCAGTGTCTCGTACTCCTTTAAAGTATCCAAATATCAGAAATGTAAAGTGTAGAGGAAAGGTGGTACAAGCATAAATACCTTTTTATCTAGACCCATTACAAGAAAACCGCTTGTGGATATAGTAAAAGTTAAACATTTTATGCAAAGAAATGAGGGATCAGGAGGTCACCCCAAATTGCAATAAAGTGTATGTCAAAATGCTCATGAATTTTAAGCATTACATGTTTTTTACGTAACTCACCACCATTATTACCCCCAAAGAGGTGAGTGCCAAGCAAAGCCAATGTAGGGATGTATTAGATTTTTGTATTTTAAACGAAACACGATTCACATCAACAACAAATAGTCGTCGTCACACAGTCTGCATCGCATTGTTAGTGTTTCAATTCCTCTTGCGACATTTTTGGGCAAGCAGGAGTGGAATAAAAAAGTAGTAAACTTTAAATGAGTCTTTTCTTTAATCTAGCTAGCCATTTTAATAAACATTTGCCATATCCTGCGAGGTTTATGTTAAAGCCTTTTTTGAAATCTTTATTTTTTTCAATATGCGCAAAGGTCTTTTGTCAATTTGAGCTCAGAATTCTATTCTATTAACCCTTCCCTTGATCTCGCAAGGTAAAGTTCTCACAAAGGAAAATAAATATATATTTTATTAATACATCATCACCATCATCCCCCTCATATTACCTTGAGTCGTGAGCAATATGTGTACGTAAAATGTTTCATTTTATGCTGATTTTTTCGAGGTAAAATAGTAAAATTAGTATGCGCCGAGTAATAAACACTACTTTCCTCTCTCTCGTGCAAACACTCTTTCAAAAGAAGTGAGCAAGGGAAACCCGACGTGTTTGTGTTGACTCTCAAGATGCACAAATGGAAAAGGGATCTCTACACGGAATCAACTTTGACTCATTCAATATTAATGCCGATAATATTAGAATTTAGAATGGATCAAGCTTTCAAAACCCGAACAGCAAGTTCAAGTCTTGTAGCATGCAGTGTGAAGGAAAGATGATTAAATTGATGTTGATATGAATACACAAAACTCATATCTTTTCGCTTAATAATGCTCACAAAGTTCATAAAAAATACTGTCAAGTTTATAAAAGTAGAAAACACGAAGATACATCATTCTCTCTGTGTGCGTGCTTTTCTTACCGTCTGATCGAGTCGCTTTAATATCATCACTTTCTTGACGACGACTGCTCTCCTACTTGAAACTCTCGACAACGCGGATAAAAGGAGATACATACATAATCCTTGATATCATTGTGTTCCATATCTAATATGCAAATATCAATATGCACACACACAAAAAGCACTTCACTCTTCTCAACGAATTATTTGCCCTGTAAGTTATCCACGCGCCAATGCCTCTCAAAAGATGAACGTCACATAAAAGGATTGTCGAGAGAGAATCCTTTTCCTTGCAAATATTACAACACATCTACACACGCACAACCTATAACAGCAACACTAGCTTGTTTATGTGGCCCATGCCAGATATAAAAAGTTGGTGCAGGGAATATTGAAAATCTGTGATAATATACATATATATAAGTCACTCAATCTCCTTTTCACGAGTCCACTCTCAACAGAGCTGACAAAACAACTTGGTTTTTGAATAACACAACTTACAGTTTTTAGACAGCAGGTTGATGAATACTAATATTAATTCGGGCTAAGTCTAGCCAGTCCACAAAGGCTCGTTGCAAGACTCGTCTCTCTGCAAAAGGATATATTTATATACTTTATTTTTCTTACACCTCCCTCATTACACCGACAAGAGAAGGAATGACTCAAGACAGGACGTAGCAAGTGGAAAGCTGAAACAAACGGAAAGACGGGGCCATGTGGTCCTCGTCTTAGCAATCACGGACTGACTTCTCCCGTCTGTTCCTTGAGAATTACAAACATAGATATGAAGACACACACACATGCACCCTCCACTCACTTGCAACTTTTACAACAATCGTCTTCATTCTAGGGATTACTAGACAAGACTGACAGATTCTTCACCATTGTTGCTCATGAGTTCCCACAAAAACCAAACCGTCCAACAACTGCTCAACAACTTTGTCGATATAGAAGAAAAAATATATGTTACAGCTTTGTAGTTGCATGTGTATGCACGTATGTACATTTTTGTACTCTATATTATTCCATGTTGGCTTGCATCAGTCTTTGTGATAATGATGGTTTGTGCGCTGTGTATTTTATAGCGTTTACTAACAGCATTCATCACAAGACATAATGTATGCAGACGTGATGTACAAGGGAGAAGCCACACATATGTAATGTAGTTATTTGAGGTAAATGCGGGTGGTGTGGTGTGTCTATATTACATTATGAGTGCGCCTTGAACTCACTTAATGGGTTGTAAAGGTGAGCATGTGACTTTGCCAATATTATGTGTATCAGGCCAACAGCCGTATTTCATCAAATGAACCTGTGAAACATCATCCCTTGATTTGAGTTTCATCAAATATCAAACGGACTCAACTAGCCCCATGCGATTCTTCCGTTGACTGGTTGTGATAACATTCTCCGAGAATCACTCAAAGTCTCCATTCATTTTTATCATAGTCTGTGCATCTTTCACAGTTGATATTTCTCTCTCCTGTCGTTGCTCTGCAGTGAGTTCAAGTGAAAAAAGGTGTTCCTTTTTTTCTTGATTTCAATGGGATTCATACCTGTAACATTCATTTGTGCATGCTTGTACAAGTTTTATTGTGCACATGCTAAATTCATTGAATGGAGTTTTGAATGTCATATATGTGTATTCATTATCTTCATCAAGATGAATACGGATTTGAGGTTTTTCATGTTTTAAAGTACGTATACAGTGCTTTTCAGATTATGGCGATACACAGATCAAAATATCGCATAATGTGTTTTACATTCTCATGTCATTCGCCACTGGTTTCAAGCCTTCTGGCATAGTTGCATTTTATGAATGTGTCGATGAGCTAGAATGCATTTGATACATTTATATGCAGAAAAAAAGGTACAGGCTACTGTGAAAATTAATAGTTCTCATTCACTCAATCTTTGTATTTAAGTGTTTATAATGTATGCAAACTAACTAAATGTAGATGCAAATATTAGCGCATGACGATGCACTACTGTACACTATGGAAATGGTGACATCACATAATATTATCCTCAATTTTCTTAACAATAGTCTACTCGCCGCTACCTTCTATTCATGCAAAAAAATCTTTCTGTTAGCTCACTCCTGTATCATGAATGTGACAGGTTATTTATGATTGCTTTGTGCTGCTGTGATTTTTATACATAGGTTCGGGATGTGCTTCCATTATAGTCGTACCAGGTTACTGGGATTGATGTTGCATAGAATTCTAGCTAACCAAAACAAATATTAATTATTCCGCAGAGACCATTTCATATGCAAACTTTATGTGTCCTTTATTTTTTATCTACTTGTGGGAGAGTCAGTTTTACTTTAGAAAACTGGTAACCACTAAAATATATGACATATACGTTATTGTTGATTTCACGACACGACAATCATCACAAGCCACCGCATCAACAAAAGTATATTGCAAGTATCATGTGATTGCTTACAGCAACTGACCAGGATGACATGTGAAAGCGCTCTGTGGCCTAAAATACATTCATCACGTTGCAACTCCACTGTAGAAAATCACTAAAATGACAATTCCCAGTGTATTATATCAAGTGTGGTGAGCTATTTCATAATAACTTCATTAGGCATAAAATGTTATAAAATTATGTATGCCTGTTCAATTTTCTGAGAAAATACGCCGTTGATTCTACAAGAGTACTGGAATTTTGCAAAATCTCTTTGTAATCTAGATTCAAACTAGTTTCATAATATACCTGAAACACAAGCCAACCTTTCTTCAGGCAGACATTTAGACATGTATTAGGTAACTTTGAAGCGGTACACACATGTGTTGGATTGACAGCTGAGCTAAACTTGCCCGCTACTATCTTACCCCATACATAACGCAATTAGCGTTTAATTGGCATCCAACTGCAAGGTAGACATGATGCGCTAAGATTTGCACGAAACAGGTCATAATAAATCCATCATACAGGTTGAGGCATACGTGGTTTTGACTCCCAAACTTTACGGTTTTGTTAGACGACTGTCGACATGATACTAATATTTTGTTTCACAAAAAAAACTCTTTTTTTGCTCCATGCAAGTTAAAGTCAGGAAAGGAAATAGTGAGAGAAAAATATCCTTTTTCAAGTGACTACGACTGGTTTGCTTACGCCACAGTAAACAAAAACATACGGAAACTGCACAATTCAGCTGGGACGTCAAGAGAGCAAAAACAAAGTTAAAGCAAGCAAACATTCTACAAAGTTGAGTATTTTATTTTTCTAATGTATATATTTCTATGTGAGTTATGGCATGCACTATAATACATGCATTCATTTGCCAGAAGAGAAACGAGTAACGAAAGCGTAATTTCAGATGCTTAGCTACATCTCTTTTTATAGTGTAGCTGGTGGGACTTTGCTCTTTTTCCTAAAGGCTTACTTACATCCTATTTCATTTAAACGTGCATCCCTTTGAGCACAAAAATGAGAACATAAAGTCTGTGTGCATTTTGTGACTGACTGATTTCCACGACTGGTGCTCCCACTCCTACTGTTTTTCTTTGGTTCCGTTTTATCGCGAATAGATTACAATTGCTCACTCACCACAGAGCAGAGAGAGAGAGAGAGAAACAGGCTAGTAGCGGAAAAGTGCTTTGCCTCGGTGTACACAAAACATCCACCAACGTAATGCTCACTACTAACTACAGAGATGAGAAGAACATCCGGACAATAAAAGCGTGGATGTAGTCAAGTACCACTGCTAAGAGGTAGTTGTTCAGTCTTCTAACGTGCCAGCGGTAACGTTACTATCGTATTTTCAGTTTCCCCACTACAGTTCCTTCTTGAGAGCTCCGAGTCGGTACAAAGCATCATGATAAGAGTTAACACAAAGCGGAAAATTATTAGGAAAACTTATCGTAAAGTACACATGTTTTTTTTTATTCAGAGACGCCGGGTAAGGAGTAGAAGCTTGGACTTCGTATTATTCGGTAGGTAGTGGTGAGAAGAAAGAAAAAATATAGCTACAGAATTATGACGAAGATGAATGATGAATGTGCAAGTCTTGAAATGTGCTTATGTACTCCTTTCTTTTGAGTGTAATGCGTATTCTCTTGTGAATCTGCGAAAACTTTTCCTACGTATTTATTTGATACACAACATCACTCTGTGTGTTCACATTACGTGCCTGGTGGTTATACACGGAGTTTTCTACTAATTTCATTTATTTTTGCATGACATTCCAAAACCGTGTCTGCTAATCCCCGTTTTTGCTATTTTTCTCTCGGTGTGTGCGACCACGCACATAGATACATATACACAAGGAAATGCAATATAAAAAAGAGGCTGAGAAATTTGGAATGAAAAATAACTGTTACAAAATCCACAAATAATAAAACTGTTCCTTTACGTTGTTGAGACTTAGTTTTTGTTGCTGCGTACTATCCACAGAAGCGAATTGTATGATGTGGGTATATAGAGTTACATGTGTTATATTCGTAAATTCTCAGCATGATACCAGTGACGCCAAAGAGATCTTCACGAGGAAAAAAATCTCTTCTGGGGAGCCTTTGAGGTCCCATATACACTTTTTGGCATGCATGAGCATATTTTGTTTGCAAGGGAATTATTACCTTTTTTGCTCCTGCTACATCTGCGTCCTTTTCGTAAAAGATTCTGTTTTCAATTTAAAACCTCATGCTGCTGACGATGATAATGAGTTAAACCCAAAGAATTTTTGTCAGCTGTATGCAGAAGAAGAAAAAAAGCTAAATAGTAAACCTGAAAAGAAGGGTTTGTCTGGCTTCACCATGCCATGCCATGAATGAGTGCTACTGGTCCACCGCATGATTCGCAAACTAGAAAACCATTGATACCACTAAACCACCGATGCAATGTTTATTGCCACGTAAAGATGTGCAAAAGAAGTTGAGAAGCAAAAAGGCCAGTGCTCATACGTATTCACCAATGAAGTAGAGTATAATTTGATGTGTTTGGTCAAGTCTGACTTAAAGAGTTGTCAGTGAAGAAATGCAAAAAGTTTGTCAGGTTCGAAAGGATAATCAGGAATATAAGGATGTAATTATATTTTGCATGAAAACTACGAACCTCACAGATCAACCACCATGCGTGCATCATGAGATGTAAAAGAAATGTCTGAAGAGGTAGTCATCATTTTGTATTAAGATTGGATGGGACTACTGTGGAGATTCTGTAGACATGACTTTCAGTTTCCCTTTAAATTGACCACTGGCCACTTACAAAGACGTGAAAAGAAGTAAATCATCTCTAGTTCCTTATTCGTAGAATTCCCTCACACAGCGTACCTAAATATTGCATAAGTTATGAACAAAGGAGCGGGTTTGAACTTCATTCAAGTTGACCCTTTAGAGTGTGTTAATCATTGTGGAACCCCAAGATGCAAAATTTTCGTGTTTATATGCCCTTCTTTTACTTAATTAACGGAATTATGATTGTACCTGAGTGAGATTTTTGTTGAATTTGTGGGATTGCATGATGGTTTATATTTGACCTATATTTTATTCCACTTTTATTGAGGTTTAGAGAGAGGATTCGTGTGAATTGTCATCGACAATTTTTATTGAAATATTGAATATTTTTCCAACGAAATAATTCGATAAGTATACTTAATTAAATAACAAGCTTCAAGCTATCTACACAAATTGACCTTGGCCGTGTAATATCATTGTTGAGTAAACCTTACCACATGTTATACTAATAAATTCGATTGATGATAGTGATTTCTTTGTAATTCGTAAACTTCAAATATTACGCAATTCAATTCCATTGTGATTCTTTCGAATTTTCTTTCGACTTTACGCCTGGGATACGATATCGGGCTAGTAAACAAAGTTTCCGAAAGAAGCTGACATGTTCTGGAAGTTTTCTTTATATTTTGCTTAAGATCCGTGTTCCTGATACTGATACAACATAAAATGATATTGAAAGCATGACTCGCCATAATTCAGAACGAAAGAACAATCGTATAACCACGTGAAAGATCGAGTTTCCGACTCCTCTTCTGTGTCACTTTCTTGAAATCAGTTAGACACAATTGACAATTGGAGCAACAATAATTCAACTGAAAGTGACTCAAATCATAACAAAATAAAGTAAGTTTACAAGTTAGAAATCAATACATTGGTTACACATGACAAAACAAACTTGTTTTATGTATCGATTGGCGATCTGCCGGATCTATAATGTTACCTTCTTATATTACCGTCACCAATATTTGCTCAAACCTATGGGCAAATTGATTACTAACTAAAGTATTTATTTCTTCGAAAACTTCAGTCAACGCAATATAAACTTAAGACGTAAGTGTAATAATAAAACTCATAGTTAAACTCGTGTGCCAGAGTCAACGAACTTATTTAAGTTGATTCTTATCCGAAACTTATTTACCCACGCCGTATTAATCAGAACTGCAATGCCCCATGGTAGCTACATTTTATCATTAAAAATGAAAAGAATTTTCCACAAACCATAGTCTCCAGACACATAATTTACTTTGTACAACGAATCTAATTCAATGGAAGTGGAAACATTTTAATGAATTCTCATTCAAAGCAAATAAATACATTTTAACGGAGGTTCTACAACTGCTTGGTAGCCTCAGGTAAAATCTGTTTGTAAATATTCTTCTCCTTTACATTTTCCAAGTATAAAGGGGTAGATGGTGATGGTAAGATAGTGGCACACAAACTTTAACATTCCTCTGAAAATGACGTTGACTCCTCTTATTTTAAGCGACCGGATGTTCTTGAGAAAATTTCTCAGGAAATTCACTCGACTTGATATTAACTTTTAAAACATGACATACAGTCTTCTGTGTTGTTGATATACCCATTATATGCATTAAGCTAGAATGAAGGTAGCAACATAATGTGTAAAAAACCCAGCCTTTTTAGATTCCTAGTTATGCTCAAATAGTAAATCTAGATTGATACTGTTTTACACATAAGCTGACATATGCCCTGTTTATCTTATTCATTACGTCCCCAGTTTCAAATACTTTAAGTGGAAATATGCAACAAGCCAATTTAAGCAAACAACCATGATAATGTTAAGTAAGAGTCCGAAAAAGGCTTTATTGTCTCCCTACGAAAAAATGTGAGCCAAGCATGTTTCAAATATTTTTTAAAAATGATGTGGTACATATATAACAAGCATTTTGTTAAAGGATAGGCAATTTCTTATAAAAACCCCGAAGGAAATGCCTTCACGCAAATACAAAGAAATGTGAAGTTTTTGTGAAAATTCCCACGCTCAAATTATCGTTACCTTGCATCTTCGTGCTCAACAAGGAGGGAGTTGAAGCTTCTCTACAGATTTCAATATACACTTGAGCACAATTGCGCGTAAAATGAAATGCAGACGTGTACTGTGGATTCAAAGCTTAATACTTCAATAGAAAAATGAAAGAGTACATATAGTTTTTGTAGATAAGGATAAATCCTTGACTGTCTGAGAGTCTTTTAGTATTTGACAAAGAGTGTCATATACTCGTCATTCTAATCGAGTTTTATCCTTGAATAACCTTTCGATTCAAATTACTCCATGCTATTTACAGATTTTTACGCGTAATTAATTAGTAGTTGCGTATCTCGCAAATAAATCATTTACCCATTGTTATACGCTCTTGAGTCAAATTAATCGCCGAAAGGTATGTTTATGTATTTACCCTGTTTACAATCTAAAAAATAAGCAACATCTTTGTTAGCATCTATTCAATATCATATCATAACACCATAGTTAATCGCTCAGCGCGAAGAATTCAGGTCAAGACTTTTCACACCTTTACCATATTTCCGGCACATGTGAAGTGTTTTATTCCTCTCAAACTAATTTTCATTTTCCAATCAAGTGTGAAAGGCAATTATAACAATAATCTGATTGGAAAATCAAAAGGTATTGTCATACGAGACTCAAGATTAGATATCAACTTAAGCTGGCACACTAACCTGATGCATTAAAGCTGAACGAGTTGAATTGAGACGATTGACACGGTTTTTAGAAAACTAGCTTTCAAACTTCTCCTTAATCTTGTGGAAGGAGGAGACAGTTGACAACGTGAGTTCGCTCAACCATGGGGCACAATTTTCCTCTAAAATGTCTTTTTTTGCCAATGATTTTTTCCCTATCAACTATTTAAAACACTTACATCCCGTATTAACTCTTGCAAGAGGACAAGCATCATGCTCAGATTATACACACTGTTACTTCTTGTGAGCAGTGATTCAGCTTATTTTTCAAATTGTCGTGTAAGCAAGTGCACAAAAAAAGGTTTGAAAATTTTCCCGTGCAAAAGAACTCTGAGCATTGTGGGTTTTGTGTGTGTGGAGGGAAAATTGTTTTGATAATCTGCAACGATTTCGCGTATCTACCCAAATTGCAAGTTTACGTCTTAAGTTAATCACTGGCACCGTTAAAACTATGATCACGATGATCAAACATGCACTTAAATTTTCAAGTTATATTATGTGCTTATTGTCAATGTACAAACAATATTCCTTGTCAATTTACAACACAACGACAAACGCGTTTAGGTATATGTGACGTCCTTCTCTTCCCCAGCTCTCACAAAAGTTTGGTAGATATTTTCGCTTTGTCCTTATGAACAGGAGGAAATGAGATTTTTGTGTCCCTGTCCCTGCAAGTTATTCCATGAGGGAAACAGAGTTAAGAATACTATCAGAAAGTTGCTGGTAGCATGATAGCATTGAAATATATCTTGTTCAAGTTGAACTGGTAATATCACCACATCACCCAAACATAATATTAATATTGTATGAACCAGCGTGGGAATTTGTTGTATAAAATGTTCAACCATTTAGCGTCCAACATCGACTGTACTCTAGAACACCACATGACTGCCTGAGATTTCTTGATGACATGGCCAGCCACTCTTACTGCTTTTGAAACTATTTATCGCTTTCATTGTAAAATATGACGCCATAACGAGATACATAATATGATGACGAAACCTAATAAGTAATTCTCCTCGGATTCCAGACAACATTTTCGTCGACAATCTTGTAAAAATGCTTGGAGCCAAGGTGTGTTTGTAATGATTGCTGGGTATTACAGACAGGGAGACATAAATGGTCTGTATTACATAGGAACATCGAATATTATTCCGAGAAAGAAGACATAATGATCTGTTCAAATTCTTCTGTGGTAGTCAAAAAATATTGTCTTGATATGCGCTGGTGTGGTGTGGCATGAAATAAGAAGTTGATTGTTGAGAGCACTTTGTCATTTTTCTTCTTTTGACTCCCCCACGCACGGAGCGGTAGTAATAGTGCATAAATCGACATGTGTGCTTTGACGACTCATTGTTGTCACGGTTGATGGTAATTGTCGTGCATTGTTCATGGTCTCTTAGTAGTCCATAACATAGAGGTTAACTCCCATAATATCTGTTTACAACACAATGGAGGGTGCATCCCATTAAATCCCATATCATATTCCATGGCATTACAGAGATGATGATTTGCATCACAACAAATAGAGATGATGTCTTTCATTCGATGACGAGTGGAAACACCGACGACAACGGTTCAAACAACCCATGCATCTCATAAATATGAGTAAGATATATGTAGATAATATTAAAAGTGTGTGCTCATTTGCATTTGATAACTACATTTTTCGGTCTCACTAACTCACAAAATATGTTACCGTATACAACCTTCCTACGACATACGGACACCCGTTGAGTTTCGGAACTTTCGACTTCACTCCTCCTCAAGCTAGGTAATTCGTACACTATTTAGGATTTTTGCTACAATCTGCGTACATGATGAGTGTGAATGCATTCACGCGACACATGCGTACCATCAAAAATCAGATAAAACGATATCGTCGTCTGAGCACGTTTAACAGCAAGATGGTTCCGATTTTTTAAAAAAACGTCTCTAATTTTTAAGTAAATTGTCAGTGCTAAAATGACAATTTCTCTAGTAAAACAGATAAAAAACCTAACATACAAGACAGAGTCGTTTTAAACAAAGAGGGCCACCTGTCAACCATTTATGGTACTTATAGTTTTAACATCGTAACATTTACTTCGAGAGCAAATACTCGCCGTAAGAGAACGCAAGCATGAGCATTAACAAATTCTCATTCCAATGTTGCAGGTGGAGGTGGAGGCTATGCAAGCCTTATCTTCTCTTGCCATAATATGCAGCACACTTTACCATGCAAACGTTAAATCATATGCAAAAGTAGTAAGAAAGGCAAATTGTAGATACATACAAGAACCAAATTAATTCAATAATTTAGATATAACATATTTATTTTATATTAGCCGAAGTCAAGTTTAGCGTTTTGATGTTTGCTTAAGTTTTAACTAGCTATATCTGGTTTAAATCATATGAATATCATAGGCACTCTTTAGGAATAAGATTGCTTTATTTTAGTCCAAAACAAAGCTAAATAGGTTGGTTGGTACTTGTATCAGGTATGATGAAATTTTGATGCGTCATAATTATGATAAAATGCCATCATCACAAGATATGTATAAAATTTATGTACGATCTTCATTTAACCTAAGAAATGTAATATATCTTGTACAGTGGTGTACGGCCACTTTACTTGTTTCAGTAACACATCACGTCTCAAAGTTTTCGTTTTCGTCATGTGTATTGTTAATACTGATCTTGGTCTAGCTATTTCAGGAACTCATGATTTACAAGTGTCAAGTCAATTGATATATTTTAGTGGCAGAATCTTATTGGGTATACAAAATGGGATGAGTAATTTTATTGACTAAGAAATTAACAAAGAAAATAGCCACGGTCTGCTGTCTGCTTGTCATTGGATGAAGTCTGGACATCTTTGAACTCGGACGATGAGGGTACGGATTAACTGAAATTAGAATTTTCAGTAAATGATTTTTACTGTGGTTTCACAAAAACCTGCGTACAGTGATCAGTTCTCAATAACCACAGCATTTTTATTCTTGGTAATACTTGGTATTCAAACAATATCTAACCCCATTTGTTTAGCATCAGTATTTTTGTCCACATGTACTTTATTAAGGGCATTGATCATGCTGAACAACATAGTGACGTCAGAGGAATCACTGATTAATTTATTGAGAACTTAATCTTGGCTATCTTTGATCTGAATACAGATAAGACATGACGTCTTCATATTTCAAGTGCGAGTTAAATCAAGACTTAATATATCTTGCTTATGCAATAACTTCAAGATTACTCAACTTCTTTCATCTTCTTTAAATCCTTAAAAAGAGCAAACCATTAATCAGAGAAAACCACATAGTTTTTCGTGTACGAAGGGCAAGGGCTCGTGCAAAGGTCGTGTAAAACTTAAGGTCCATGTTTAGCTTTAACATTTCACTTAACGCCAACGTGTATCTTGCATATCAAGTAATTGACAAGCTGCCTATAGACTATACTGTAGTTATTTTTGGATAAACTATGTAACTAATTTCTTGAAGGGTTTTAAGGTGCCTTGGCAGTGCAAGTTTGGGATGTAAAGAGTAAAGCGCATTATTTTTGCATAGACGAGCACGCATGATAAATGCAAGTTTCCTCAAAAACTTGTATTTATTATTATTTGCCTAAGAATTTTCTTAGAATTTGACCTTATTCCAGTTCTCATACCGTGAGATCATGCTTACTGCACACAGATGACCTATCACGACGTCAGAGGGAATTTGATACTTTAATGGCATATCTCTGACTTATGTATTGTATTGTGCATGTTTTATGCACTTGCAGGAATTCAATTAGATGTTGTCTAGTCCCTGCGCCATGCCTAATAGTACCTGCACCATTGTAAGTCCTCAAGTGTGATCACTTTGTTGGCAAAGGTGAGTTTAAAGTAAAGCTTTCAAGTATGCGATTTTAGCCTGAGTTCATACTTGTGGCATTGTGTGCACGGCAGACAATACTCTCATGTAATCATTAATTTATCTATCATCATTCGTCAATATCATATTTTTTACATCATAGAGCCTAAATATAAGGACATTCTCACCGGACGTCATAGGCATGACACATGAAATTGCGCGGATCATCTCATGCTAAAGAATTTCCTGACAAAAGGCTAATTTGTGAAGAATTACTCATCAGTGCAGTGCCATATGTTTTATAAATTACTTTTCGCAAGAGCTCCGGAATTTGTCATTTTATATCTTGTAAAGTTAATTTTGGCTGTTGCGTGACTCAAAAATGAATCCGACCTTGACCAATTTGAACTACGGCTTGATTGCATGATTAACAGCTGAAAGCGGAAAGGAAATTTTGTTTGAATAATTTGCACTTGTAATGTTAGCACATGATTTTATCTTTATAGTCAACATTTTCAATCCAAACATACTTCACCAAAGGCTCCAGAGTCGCCTTATCTGTAATACACCACATTACAAAACATGTATTGTAAATCTCTCACACATTTTTTGTGATTTAATTGTCAAAGAAAGGTGATACAAATCGCCTGGCACATTACCCGACGATGCCTCACACTTGTTTATACTAGATACAGGATAAAGCGACCTGCAAAGTTCCGAGCATGTGTCGTAAATTAGGGTACACAAGTTACAAATTAAACCTTGACAGGTACCTCGCAACTCATAGCCTTCGTAAACATTCGTAAAAAAAGATGCCAAAACAAATAAACACCTTTATTACATGGAATTGCACGCGCTAGATCTTTTCCATTTCAACTGACCAATTTACAAACGAGCTCATATTGTAAGTTTTCCATTCGCTACAGAAGATCTTTTATGTCGAGTGTTGCAGACTGATTGAGAAAATCGTGTGAAGTGAAGTTATTCTCATTTGTACTTGACTAACGTCCATTAACTTTCATAGTCAATCCAGCGCTTTTCAATGCAATTATAGCCATACATCAAAAGGCTCTTTAAGGTTTCGTTTCAAAGTATTGTTAATCCCGTTCCTTGATATTGTTCGTAGTGTCCAATTACAAAAAAACATCATTGCAATTCAGGGTTATTGTTACAATAATATTTTTTCGTTCCTGACTGGATCTTAGATTTTATCTGCAAAAACTTAACGGTGATTGTTTATCCTATACTCATTTACATTTTTTAATGGGACGCCGCAAGATATTTAATCACGTGTTTCAGATTGGCATACAAATCCTTCCAGTTTTTTGGGATATGCGTTTCGTATAAATCCATTAAATTTAGCTCGGCATTGAATTTAATTCTCTTTGTAGGTTAACAAACAATCATAAAATGTGAGACACGTTTGAACAATGTAAACCGGGAGGAAGTGTGAAGAATACAGCGTCTTTTGGAATTTCCAATGTCAAAAGTCTTTTAATGATTAATAAACGACACCTTAAGCTATCTGGACTGACATATGGTGCAGATATTTTATGCAAATTTCAACATTATATCTTATCATGCCAGAGATTAAATGTCACGATCCACACCACACTAAATTTAATGTTACCTATTTGCATTTTCATGAACCATAATAAATTTTAAAGTTTTAAATTTTAAAGTTTTTGGAAGAGAGGAAGTCCAGCATAAGAAAAGTGGAACGTTATTAAGGCCAATATCACTATAAATATACCTGCTCTTGTCGCTGCCGTGTGGTTGAAGGAATAATTAAAAAGTAAGACTCATCTTCTTCAAGTGTGCTTCCTATATAATTTCCCATATTTACGTCTTACACCATGCAGCTGTAAATTCTCACGCATGTAATAGACGTGCTTTTAAGCCAATAAATATTTTTGATCAGCGGCTTTTCTGCATAATATTACTCCGGACTCCGGACATCATGATACGCACACACAATTGCATGTGTATATTTTTATAACAGTCCTTTCAACCTTGTCCATCCGCCTTTTCCTTTCTCACAGAAACCACAGGTGACAATATCATATCACATTACGCCAGTTGTCGACGAAGAGGAACACATTGTGTGAAATGTTGAATGTGGTGATAGCGATGTGCGGCAAAGGTAATACAATTAAATAGTGTTCTCTCTTTTCCTTATCAGATTCTCATCGAGTTAGTCTCTGTTCCCTTGTCACATTTTTCCTCGTTACACTGTTACTCGAAAAATGCTAATGAGTTCCTGAATTTCCTGAAGACTAAATATATGTTTAGCATGGGATGGGGATGGATATTGAAGAAATGACGTTGGTTTAGGTATTTCTTTTCATTTTATGAACTTCACTTCTGTTTTAGGGTTGTCTGTCAGTTATGAAAATATGCAAGGTACTTTGTACGCACAAGTTGATATTTTGTACCAGAATCCTTGAAAATTAGCATGTTATTTAGTTTTCACTCATATGAGACAAACAAGGCGGGGAACATATTGGTTGGGTACCGCGATGAGTTTTCTTGATCACACCTGCAAAGCTAACAATTAACGCAACTATATTTAAATGAACACAACACCCATATTCATAAACTGTCGCATACTATGCGGCGGTGATGTTGCTATTGTCTTTAAGAAAGAAATTAATTTATGGTTGCATCTTTCCATCGTTTCTCATGTCGTTTCCGGCTAAAAGGTACAAAAATTTAATAAAAACAATTTGGGATATTTGCCTGAGCACGTTTTCCATCTCCAGGACAAGTACCACTTCACCCATATAAGATTTCAACATATTATGCAGTTCCCTCAAATTCAAATTGTAGCTTTGAATTTTAATAATTTCCTGTATGAAATGCGTTTGTGTTTGTGAAATTTGGCGAAAACAACTTGAAGGGTAAGGATGATTTTCCCTCTAAGGAAACAACACCCTCATTTTACACCTTTTTAAAAATCATACATCATAACTCATGACGTTATTAGCAAAATCCGTTGTAAATTCTTCCTTCCTGACAGACGGCCGTCATTTGACGACATAACTAGTACTATAAAGCCTATTTACTATGCACACATCCTTTAAAAAAATAACGCGCATAAGGTTGGTAAGTTTACAAGTTACTCTGATGATGTACAATTCTACTGGGAATCCCACGTTAATTTAAGTCATCACGAAAATTGATTCATTTACCTGATTATTCACACTGTTTGTGTAGCACTTGTTTGACCTTGTAAAGTCTGATGACCAGAATTAGGCATTATAGCTAATAAGCCTTCAGCACATAATGCATCTCGAAATAGTAACAAAATGCGGCACCCCATTGCACGAAAAATTCTCTGTTCGTACAGATAACTTTTCATGGTCAATGTTTCTTCGTCATATAAGTATAACTCAACTCCCAGTAAAAATAGGATGATATAGCTTTAATTAGCCAATAAAAATGTTTTCCTCGTGCTTTCGTCTTTCAAGACGGCTGCCTTGTATGATGCAAGGAACAGTTTAAGTAGACGAAATGAGTTATAGTGTACTTAGGAATATCCTTAGCTAACGATTCCCAAGTATCCTTTGCGTTGCTCATTCAACCCATGTACCTAGTTAGCGATATACTAAGAATCCACCTATCACCTTTTCAACCATGTTATCTTATCTAAGATTAAGATAAGTTTAAAGAGTGACGCTAGCTGTTTTATAAATCGCGAAAATTTCAAGAATCGAATTATTAAATAATTATTTGACCCAAGCAGCATGACATTGATATCTCTAACATTTCAAGCATTCAAAGATGCATCTGGTAGCATTTTGAGCAAGCTTATTTATAATTTATGTAACCCATCCGTTCAACCTTGTTTTGTCAATAAAACCAAAATCCCTCCAAGCAAAAACAAAATAAAATCAAAGGATTAGAACAGAAAGCGTGTTATGAATTTGGTGATTCGTGACTGAAAATCAATTATGAGAGCAATTTCTTCCTCGTAAAGCAACACCCATAATATAATCAATTGTATTTTTATTTTCAATTCATAATCACAATCAGTCTGCTATCATTCGCACACCATAATGATATTGAATATTGAGACTCGCACGTGGAGGGAGACAGGGCATGGGCCTACAATCTACTCAAATGAAACAGAGATTTTAGTACTTTAATTGCTTTCTAATTCCCCACCTTTCCTTATAGGAATGACACCGCCGACGTATTTATTACAGTTATTACAGCACTAAAATGTATACACGAGGTATTGCTTTACAATTTACGTAAACGAATCATGTTTCTAGCAAGAAAACATGCCCCTTTGGTAGACATTGTTGGTGCTAAAATCATCTCGTGATTTCTGTTCAACTACCTGTGTTCACCTTTGAACAATAATGTAAGTTAAAGTTAAACACAGCTATATACCTGCTCTCACTCACAGCCATTTTTCAACAACGACTTTATTGTTGGGAGTAGAGCTGCCCAGTGGCAATAGAAGCAAAGATATGATTCAATTTGATGTGAATACACTTCTCTAATAGTAAATGTTAGTGGCTGTATGATATGTATATTTTAAGTATCTGTAATAACAATAATATCAAGACAAGGCAGTTTGTTGCACTTGTGTTGTTGGATGGATGTCACGAAGCAGAACGGTAAACGGGTTGGGCCAAGGCCTCGATATTTCATCAAAAAGTTGCACTCTAATGCTAATAACTAGTATCCATCCATTCCAAAGGAGGTTAAGCTTTTAAGAATTCGTAGTAGAAGGAGCCCTGCTCTTCGCTTCATTCATTCAATAGCCAATGCTTGGACGAGGGTGCCTAAAAAGAATAACATTTAGAACATATTAATGCAGCCAACTATTAATGCGTATAATTTGTCTGGTGTTCACTTTCAGTATTCATGTGACTTCATGTAATGACTTACATTCAGCAATCTGACTTACTCTTTCCAGCCGTGCGATGATGACAAAAGTAGGTCGTGCAGTAGTTGTAGTCAGCAAAATTAGATGTAGTGCAATTTGTGACGATGATGTTGATAGATCTTTAATTTACCTTTGCTAACCTTAATCTTAAGTTCGGAGTAGTGACGCTATGGGACAAGTTACCTATATTGCACTGACCTGTGTCTGATGAACAATTACTCGGCTTTTGTCTTATAAAAAAAGTAATGCATTTTTCATTTAATTGGAAATATTATTGAACCTTGGATGACATGACACCACACAGGATAATAATTTTGTGCATCCGGTAAATCTAACAATGAAGTTGCGTTACACTACAAAGCCTGAGCTGCTACGTAGAAGGGGTTGCAAACCAACTCGTGTCATGAATGAAATTACTTGATATCCAGAGGAAACATAGTTTTTGAAGAAAAGAATAATTTAATCTTGTTCTTCTCATTTCGCTTTCGATTAAACATTGAGCACAAAGATCATGTCACGTTATGGAGGGTTGAGAAATTAGGAGAAAAGGGCAGTTTAAAAATCTAATGCGTTAATGGTAGAGGGCAAGGTTAGTCATTGATACAGATGAATGTCATATAGGCTCCTTGCATGAGAGCACTCAACTCACACAAAGTAAATCAAGTGGAGAATCCATCTTATTTCTTATGGGATCACCCTAAATGATTATTAATGCGTATGTGATACGTGATTTTTTGTATATACCACTCCTACAGATGAAACTAATCAATTCGTCGATGTCAGTTAATCGTAAACTATCACCTGCTAGAAAGTGTACACATTTTCAGATGACTGTAGGTATAGCCATGCCGCGTGTCCTTTTTAAGTGAATAAAAATTCACATCGGCCGACGAACCGGTCCTTCGTCTCCTCCTCTCTTTTTCTCGTCAACGTCGATCCTTTCTTCTTCATTCGTCATCTATTTCCAATATATGACCAAGAAAAAGTGTGCGCATATTGAGAGGTCATCAAAAGTAAATAAAATCATAATTGTATCAAGCATACTCACAGGAGTTGTAATAACGCAGCATTTTCATGCAGAGCGAAAATATTATACCAAGGACGAATAAAAGTTGGATGAATATAATTGTTTTAATTTTTTGTTTAATTTTCAGCTTGAATCAGGCTAGGCTTGGTTGACACTTTGCCTGAATGCATAATGTCACGCGAGATGAGTTTTGCTTTAAGTGCTTCCTTTGGTTTCACAAATGAGATTATATTTCCATATGCACACCCTTTTAAATATTTGTTTAGTGCGATGACACATCTCCTCCTGTTTACTTAGGTGACCCTTTCAATCTTCTCTTTAGCCCAGTTTGTCAAGCTTGGACATAGGAAAAGTGATAGCAGCGGCGATTTTGAGAGATATTGTACATTCAAGCTACCGATATTGACATACCAAACAAAATATAACTATACGCTGTTATATGCAAATTGGATAAATAAATTGTTTGACAATACCAAAACTAAACTAAATGTATATCTAGTAGCACAT